>JASDQU011507492.1:0-22775 GCA_032191745.1 Picea mariana
AATACGAGGTTACCTGGAATTATGTAATTGATGTTAAGTATATATATTGACCCTTTCAATTATGATGTAAATTGTATTTTCAATTGATGATTTCTGTAAGCAGGATGCTATATCCATATCGTGACCTCTTTAATTAATTACTATCTTTAATTATTGTGAATTGAGACATTGATAGTTGACATGTTCAATAATGCCCTTTTGTTTAACTTTTGCCGTTTAACTTTTATTTAATTAGATTGCCATTTAACTTAAGGTGTATGTTGTTATATTCAATTGATATTACCTAATAATATGATGTCATTTTTCGTGCATTGTTGTTGGACCTTAGTGGAAGATGTTATCTCGTGAGGTCATGATGAATTTAGCGGGTGTTAGCATATAAGAGGTATAAATTGTAAAATCATGGTCCGAACTGTGACATAAATGATAGATTGTTAATGTTTCATGACGGAGTTATTATAACCCTTGTTTATTGTTAATAACCTGCGTGGTGAAATAACCTGGAACGACGTAGCATAGTTACCCCAAGTTAGTATATCGGGGTGGTTGTTCATGTAAATAATGTTGAACTTGAGTGTTCGTTGTCAGAGTCCTTGTCACGCGCCTTTCGTAAGGGGCGCAGTCGTACTTCTTATTTATGTCGTACTTGATTTTATTCAGTTTTTACTTTTGGCGTGGTTTCGTCTTGTTGGTCATCGAGTGGCGATGTAGAGTCAAGTGTGTTGTTACTTCTACACGCACGCCCCCACCTTAAACACCAAAAAAAAAATTTGCACCTGTTACTAGAATGGTTGTCGTAACGAGGCGGTTCGTTACACTTTGTTGCATATTTAATAATTTTGTACATTAATAATTTACTAAAAATCATTTATTTTTTTTCTTACAGGTTTGGGAGGCACCCCATATACTTGGCATGACACTCATCATGTCCACAAAATTTATTTGGGTTCCATCTTCTTCCACCATTCCTCGCGAGAATTCACAGACAATTTTATGTAGTCCATTTATATTTATGTTTCTCTTAGATAAGGAGTTTTGTTTGAAAACCACAAATGGTTTTGGAATTCTTGGGTCCTATGGTACCCCAACTGTAATGTTTGGATAATGAACTATTGACTGTAATAGTTACTTTTTCAAGACAATATGAGGTCTATTATATCAACTATTCTTCTAGGGTAATAGACGTAAATAAAGAATGTACTTGGAATTTTATTGTTTCCACCTATTCTCACCATGATAGTAGAAAAATAATAATACATTCTAATTTTATTTATTTTATGCAGTAATCGATTTTGTACAAATTCAAACAATAATCAATATACGTATCTTTGTTGGCCAATGGGCATATAAACATAGTTTGTTATTTATTTCTATATGCATACATATATATATATAGTCAAATATATATATAAAAATCATATTTCAGAAAAAAATTGTTACCAATATCATTATGTTGTAGCAAGCCATAATATAACACGGTTATATAGTCTCTTTAAACAAATTTCACTTATGTGCATACAAGCCAAACATATTCCAAATAGATAAGAACCATAGATAAAACATCAATAATGAAATTCATAGCTGAGATACATATCTGAATAAGTTGATGTTGGAAAACAAAAGGAGCAACCACATTCCACCCAACCGTAGAACAAAAAATCCACAGTCACTTGTCCCGATCACCCCCTAGCCTGATCATGAGTCCATAAGGGAGAACTGAATTATCCTCCCAAGTTATAGTCACCATAAACAGATCAAAATATTCCTTTCCTCACACTACAAGTGCTCATTACAACAACCAATTCTAAATCCTCCAACATACTAAGTAGTGCCCTGCCTCCCACATATATTGTATATACTCTTGTGGCTAGGTCTTTAATTTATTTCCCTCCTTGGGGTAGTTCGCATCTTTACAAGTCCCTCATTTCTAGGGGATTCTAGTGGTCAAATCCAACTTATACCACTTGTAAAAATCATCCCTGAGGTAACTCAAACTTGTTCCCCACTCATGGAGTCATGGTCAACTATTTTTAACCTAGATTTTCCATTTGTCTTCCAACAATAAATTTATTAAAAATTTGTCTGATACATGTATCCAATAAAAGTGAACAGTTGGTGATGAAACCCCCCTACTGCCCCATAGGGCTACACAACCTCCCGGTCAATGGATCTTCGATTCTTGAGTCAAAAGAATCTCTGGAACCTTAAAGGTCCCCTCCTATATCTAAACATAGTCCCCCTCGGCTTGTTGGTGCAGGTCTGACAACAACCCACGACCTTCCCTTTTGCTCTGCTACAAAAACTCAGAGTGTCGACATTAGCCCCTTTTCAGATAAACCCTCTCTTGTTGTGACCTTGGGCTATGACCATGAGATTGTGGGCACGACCACAAGTGGTTTGGATTCAAAATTCTTTTGGGCCTATAATGCTCCTTCAGCCTCCATGTGTCCTCCTAAAGAAACCATGGTTTGAATTGTGGCCCACCCTCAATATCTTGAACTCCTCGCAAATCCTGTCCCCACAATGATATGGGATCGTCTATCTCATGATATTGATGATAATGCTTGAATCGACTGTTTGAATCTGTGCCCTTCAAATCTATGGACCCAATCTACTCCCTCTAAATCAACGGTCGAGATCTCTTTGCAATTCTGGACTTCGAGAATTGAAAATCTCAAAACCAAATTCCTTTTGTATGTCAATCCTATGGAGTTGAAGATATATGGACATCTTTCCTCTTGATCAACGAACCTTCCTTCACTTTGGGTATTTGATCATTCAACACATATCAACGGTCCGAGGACCCTCTTCTTGATCGATGGTCATGATCTTCTCTGGGTCTTCGGACTTCTGAGATCTCAAATCTCAAACTTCAACTTTTACAAAACACTTTTATCCAAAGGTTGCGATCCCCTAACATGTATCCTCCTGATCCAATGATCGAGGATCACTTTGGGTCTTTACCAGGATTTAACATATGTATGTCACGTCTCCTCTAAATCCAACGACTATGAATCACTTCGGGACTTTACCCAGAGTTCTCGTATTTATGCCACGTCTACCTTAGATCCGGTGGTTACTAATCACTTTGAAACATTATCCGGAGTTCATAGATTCATGTCATGTCTCCCTCTGATCTCATGATCCATATTTTATTTCGGGTCTTCAGGTATTCACACTTCGACAATTTCAATTCTCAAACTGAAAAACTCACTTCAACTTTAACCAAAGCTCTCGATCTATTGACATGTATCCCCCTGGATCCAATGGTCCAGAATTGTTCCAACCCTCTAGCTCTTCGCGCTTCTGGAATCTCAAGTTTAAAACTTGTCTCCTCCTAAACTCACGATATCTGACGACTTAGATTTTCCTAGTCGATCAACAACTGCGATTTCACTTCGGGCTTCTGGCTCTCCAAGCTTCGAAAATCTCAAGTCTCAAATCTTGATAGATTCTCTCTCTTGTGTGTGTGAGCATTAATACTTGCACACCTTCCTCAGGATCTGATGACTATTTATCTTCTTCATGGTGATCCAATGATCACTGTTGCTCCTCTCTCCTGAGATTTCTATCTTCTCCCGACTTAGAAGATTTATTAGTCTTCAAAGGTTTTGAACCTTTTCTCTTCCTGCGAGTCTGATTCTGGGATCTCGTCAAGACTTACGAAAAGTGATATATCTCTTGAGATTGATCCTTAAAGGATTTTCTACTTCCCATGCACACCTTGCGTTCTCAAGATTTTGAATATCTCAGTTCGAAGGATTTCTTGAAAATAAATTATTCTCGCCCACCTGGCTTTCTTTTGGTTTGGTTCTTCAAATCTTGGTTGCTCCTCGACACTGTGCACACCTTGCACCCAGTCTAATTTTCCTTTATTTTATCTGAAATTATCTGAGTCACTCTAAGACTCAGTCGACGCACTCCTTTCATTTGATATACACACCTTGCATATGAGTGTCATAAGAAAAATAATTGAAACTCATCTATTTTCGTCACGAACTCATACAGTCAATCTCTCGAACAATCATACATGAACGAAAATGGAATAAATCACACACACAGAGTATAAAATTCATTCATCCATACATCAAATGAACACAGTCCAAGGATTTGGGACAATTATGTCTATTCTATTCATTCATGAAACAAAGTACATAGTCTTTCTTCTACTCTACTTTGCTCTACTAGTCTCTTTGATCTCTTACAATACTCATACATTTTCATCTTCTACTAATTTTAAAATGCCACAACAACTATCAAAGAACAGGCTCCATGAGATCTTTTTGTCCTAACTACAACCTATCCTATCACATCATAGCAGTTACCTACTTCACCCTATTACAATAACTAAGAGTTATTTCCAGATAAGCATCAACACTCCATATATGCAATTCCTTACGGTCCGTAATATTTTAAAAACAAGTTACATATTTAAAATGCTTCTTTCAAAATATCACAACAACCAATTTAATTCTGAATTAAATGATGATTTGAAACTATGCCATGCTGAGATGTCATCGTCCCTTTGCCTCCACGCTTGCATTTTTACTTTGAAGGCGATGCTCCTGCATCATACTCCTCTGGTTAAAATTTTCAGGGACTCATGTCCTTGAGCTCTTGCATTGTATTTCCCTACTTCACAATATCAGGTTCTGTGACCCAACTTGCATCTTCCATTGGATGAGCTTTCAACTTCACTAAGTATTCAGGATACGTCTTCCTCTTGGTCTTCCTTCCATCTCTCTGTTCAATGATTTTCTCTATCTGAGGTTTTTCTACTGTGTGCAATTGTTCTTCCCAATAAAATTCTCTCTAATCATCTAATTCTCCTACCTCATCTCTCTTGTAAGGATATAGGTCTTCAACACTGAATATCGATGATATCCCAACATTCTCTAACAACTCAATTTCATAAGCATTGGCTGTGAATTTTCTGAGAATCCTGCATGGTCCTATGTTCCTCATCCTCAACTTGTTATATGTTCCCCTTGGAAATATTTCTCTTCTCAAATGACCTAAAAATTCATCTCCAACTTCGAATTGAACTTCTCTTCTCTTTTGATCAATTCTTCTCTTATATTTCTGGTTGTTGTTATGTAGTTGTTCTCTGACTCTATCATGGAGTTTCTGCATTTCTACTGCAAAATCCTTTGGTTGAGCACTTTTGAACTCATCTTGATTTAGATATCTCAAATCTATAATCCCTCTTGGTTTTATACCATACCTGATTTCAAATGGAATTTTCCATGTGCTCATGTTCACTGAATTGTTGAATGCAAATTCTTCTTGTGCCAAAATCTGATCCCATTATCGACCTTGCTCAGTGACTAAACTTCTCAAAAATTTTCCCAGACTCTTGTTTACCACTTCCGTCTATCTGTTTGTCTGAGGGTGATATGTTGAACTAAAGGACAAATTTGTCCCCAGCGTTTTCCATAGAGTCCTCCAAAAGTGTCCTACAAATTTGGTGTCCTTCTCTGAAACTATGCTCCTAAGAAATATATGTAGTCTCACTACTTATCTGAAAAACAAATTGGCTATGTGTGTAGCATCATTTGTCTTCTGACATGGTATGAAATGTGCCATTTTTGAAAATTTGTCCACCACAACAAATATGGAATCACTCCCTTTTTGAGTTCTAGGAAATCCCAAAACAAAATCCATATTGATTGCATCCCACGACCTTCATGGAATTGGTAATGGCTGATACAAACCAATGTTATGTTGTCTTCCCTTTGCATATTGACAAATTCTGCATTTTTTCACAAACGTTTTCACTTCTGCCCTCATTCTCGACTAATAATACGAATTACTCAGCTGTGCAAATGTCTTATCATGACCAAAATGTCCAGCTAAACCTCCAATGTGTTTCTCTTTTATTAGGTTATCTCTCATTGAGCATTTTAGTATGCATAATTGTCTTCCCTTGAATAATAATCCATCCTGAATCAAATATTCAGTCCATGGGCTTTTGTCTCCAAACAAAGGATTCTTGCATGCCTCGTAAGCTTCCTTAAAATTTGCATCTTCTTTATACATCTCCTTGAGGTGTTCAAACCCTAAGGTCTCCACTTGGAATTCCTGTACAATCAAAATCCTTCTGCTCAAAGCATATGCAACTTTGTTAGCATTTCCAGCAAAATGTTTAATAAAAAAAGTAAAATTTTGCATAAATTCTACCCATTTTGCATGTTTCTGATTCAACGTTTCTTGCCTAGTAATAAATTATAAAGCTTGATTATCACTATACAAGACAAATTATTTGGGAATTAGATAGTGTCTCCACTTCTTCAAAGCTTGAATGATTGCATAAAATTATTTGTCATATGTGGAATACTTCTTCTTGGCATCATTCACTTTCTCACTTAAATAAGCAACTGGCCTATTGTCCTAACTCAAGACTACTCCAATAGCTAATCCACTTGCATCGCATTTCACCTGAAATGTTTTTCCAAAATCTGGTAAGACCATAATTGGTTGCTCTGTGATTTTCTCCTTCAATACTTTGAAACTTTTTTTAGCTTCCTCTATCCAACTAAAGGACTTTTGTTTCTTCTTCATAGTGTCTAGCATGAGTGCACATATACCGCTAAAATTTCTGATAAACTTTCTATAAAAGATTGCTAACCCATGAAAACTTGTTACCTCAAATATGTTGCTTGGTGAATGCAATTATCTGATTTCTCTCACCTTTTCTGGATCCATATTCAATTCATTTGAAGAGATCACAAAACTCAAGTATATGAGTTTTGTCTTCATAAAAGAACTTTTCTTCAGATTTATCAGCAACTTTTCATGCTGCAACTTTTCCATCACTGATGTCATATGTCTTAAGTGTTCTCTCTTTGTCTTACTGAAGATTAGTAAGTCATCCAAATATACTATGACAAATTTCCCTATTAAGTCTTTCAATACTTCATTCATCAATCTCATAAATGTGCTTGGTGCATTTTTTAACCCAAACGTCATGACCATCCATTCAAACAATCCTTCATTCGTCTTGAATGTTGTTTTCCATTCATCTCCCTCTCTCATTCTTATTTGATGATATCCACTCTTCAATTCTATCTTGGAAAAATATCTTGTTCCACTCAAACAGTCCATCAAATCATCCATCCTCGGTAAAGTAAATTTGTACCTAATGGTTATCTTGTTGATGGCTCGGGAATCTGTACACATTTTCCATCCTCCATCCTTTTTTGGACTTAACACAGTTGGTATTTTTCATGGGATTAGGATTTCCCTGACTAAACCTATACCTAATAACTCTTGGAATTGCTTTTTGACTTCCTCACTCTCTCTAGGTGTCAACCTATAAACTACTTTATTTGGTAAACTAGCTCCTGGAATAAGGTCAATATGATGGCTTATACTCCTAATGGGTGGCAATGAGTGAGGTAGCTCATCCACCACTATGTCAGCAAAGTTTTCTAACAGTTCCTGGATTTCTTCACGCAAATCTTCCACATAATTATTTGTAAGGATAACCCTAGGCTTCCTCACTACACCAAACTGCATTTATTTCTCCTTCTTGACTTCATTCAAGAGTTCCTTTCCACTCATGAGAAGTATACTTGAACTAGCTTCTCCCTTTTTCTCTTTGTCTTCTATGGGTAACAACATATGTGTCCTGCCATTATTTTCTAGGGTATAAGTATTCTTCATCCCATAATGAATAATTTTTCTATCAAACATCCATGTTCTCCCCAATAAAATATAACAAACATCCATATGAATTACATCACAAAGTATTCCATCCCTACAACCACCTGTTTTAAATTCAATTTGGCATTGTTGAATTACCATTAATTGATGTCCCTTCTGCAACCATGATACCTTGTATGGGTTTGGATGTGAATTTGTCTTCAACTACATCTTCTCTGCCATCTCTGTGGATAATAGATTGTCAGTGCTCCCACTATCTACGATCACCTTGCAAACTCTATCTTTCTCTTTGCAAGCAGTTCTGAACAGACTTGTTCGTTGAATTGGTTCCTCTGGTTCCTTCTCTGGTTTAAGAAGAATTTTCCTCATCGTGAGGTTCTTCCCTCCTTCTACTGCTTCTTCTACCACATGCTTCTATTCTTCAGCAACGTGTGCTTCAACTCCTCCTCCTTTCTTTTTATTGGGACATTCCCAAGATTTGTGTCCTTGCTTTCCATAGGTATAGCATTTAACTACGCCTCCTATGGCTCCTCCTCTTCCTCTTCCTTTGGAAAAAGAGATTCTTCCTCCATGTTCTCCTTCTCTAGAACTTCCACCTTTCTCATCGTGACTATGTTGTTTTTTAGCTTCATGCTTCAGTTTACGGAATGTTTCTCTGTTGATTCCATTATCTATGCTTGAATTTCCTCCTCTGCTTCACTGGCTTTGTTTCTTGGCCAATTTTTCTTCATCTTTCAAGGTTGCTTGATAAGAATCCTCGACTGTACTAACAGACATCATGTTGATATTCTATTTTATTTCATATCTAAGCCCATTGATATACCTGGTTGTCTTTTCATCCTCATTTTCTTTCTGTCCAGCCCTGATGTTCAGTCTGTAAAATTCTTCAGTGTACTCCACTGATAAGCTTATATGTTTCAGTTTTTGCAATCTTCTGAACAGATTGATTTGGTAATCCTTTAGGATAAATTTGGCTTTCATCTTGGCTACCATCCTATCTCAGTTCTTAATTTTCTTCTTACCATTGCTCCTGCCTTCAGCTTGCAGTTCATCCCACCATAGTGTTGCATGACCTTTCAGTCTTGTCACTGCATGCTTCACCACCTTGTATTCTTCTATATCTTTTTAATCAAAGTGTTTTTGCATAGCACGTACCTAGTCTAACGATTCTTCAACTTCTAAATTGCCTCCATACATTGGTACCTCTATTCTTGCTCTAGATCCTATCTTTGAAACAAATTTTATTAAGCGATCATATGCAACATCCTCTACTAAATTTTCCTCGACTTCTTCTTCTTCAATATAAGCTTCACTAATATCTCCAGCATCTGGTGCGCTCCTCTGTGTTATTTCCATGGCGTCCAATCTCATCTGTAGTCACCTCATTTCTTCTTCCATTTATGCATTTTCTTTGTGCCTTCTAGGTGGCATGATTTCACTGTGTTACCTACAAACAAAAATCAAATTCTTGATACCAAAAATGATATCAATTGGTCTCCTTTCTCATTTTGTCAGTTGTTTGCAAACAAACTTAATATTATTTCTGATACCACCTGATGCAACCCCCCTACTCCCCCGTAGGGCTGCGTGACCTACTGGTCAATGGATCTTCGATTCTTGAGTTGAAAGACTCTCTATAACCTTAAAGGTACCCTCCTGTATCTAAACACAGGCCCCCTCAGCTTGTTGGTGTAGCTCTGACAACAACCCATGACCTTCCCTTCTGCTCTACTGCGAAAAATCAGAGTGTCAATATTAGTCCCTTTTCAGACAAAACCTCTCTTGATGTGACCTTGGGATATGACCACGCGATTGTGGGCATGACCAAAAGAATTTTGGAGTCAAACCACATTTGGATCACAATGCTCCTTCATCCTCCACGTGTCCTCCTGATGAAACCACGATTTGAATTGCGACCTGCCCCGCCCTCGATATATTAAAATTCTTGCAACTCATGTCCCTTCAATGCTACAGGATCGTTGATCTCATGATCTTGATGATAATTCCTGAATCGATGGTTCAAATGTGTGCCCTTCAAATATATGGACTCAATCTACTCCCTCTGAATCAATGGTCAAGATCTCTTCGCAATTCTAGACTTTGGGAATTTGAAATCTCAAACCCATCTTCCTTCCGTATGTCAATCCTCCAGATTTGATGATCTATGGACACATGTCCTCCCGATCAACAACCCTACCTTCACTTTAGGTGTTTGATCATTCAACAAATATCAATGGTCCAACGACCCTCTTCTCGATCGACTGTCGATATCTTCTCCGGGTCTTCAGACTTTTGAGATCTCAAGTCTCAAACTTTGTCTTTTCCCAAATGCTTTTATCCAAAGGTTGTGATCCCCTAAAACGTGTCCTCTTGATCCAATGATTAAGGATCACTTCGGATCTTTACTTGGAGTTAACATATTTGTGCCACATATCCTTTGAATCTAATGGCTATGAATCACTTCGGGACTTTACTCGGAGTTCTCGGATTCATGCCACGTCTACCTTAGATTTGGTGGTTACGAATCACTTAGAAAATTTACCTGGAGTTCATGGATTCATGCCACTTCTCCCTTTGATCTCACGGTCCAAATTTTGTTTCGGGTCTTCGAGTCTTCACACTTTAGCGATTTCAATTCTCAAACTAAAAAACCCACTTCAAATTTACCCAGAGATCTCGATATGTCGACATGAATCCCCCTGGATCCAACGGTCTAGATTTGTTCTGTCCCTTCAACTCTCCATGCTTCGGGAATCTCAAGTTTCAAACTTGCCTCCTCCTAAACTCACAATATTTGATGGCTCATATTTTCCTTGACGATCAACGACTGAGATTTCACTTCAGGCTTCCGACTCTTTGAGCTTCAAAAATCTCAAGTATCAAAACTTGAGATATTCTCTCTCTTGTGCATGCGAGCGTTAAGACTCGTGAACCTTCCTCTAGATCTGATGGCTTTTGATATTCTTCATAGTGATCCAATGATCACTGTCTCTCCTCCCTCCTAATCTTTTGATCTTCTCCTGACTTAAAAGATTTATGAGTCTTCAAAGGTTTCAAACCTTTGCTCCTTCTGAGAGTCTGATTCTTGGATCTTGTCGACACTTACAAAAAGTGTTATCTCTCCTGAGCTTGATCCTTAAAGAATTTTTGACTTCCCATGCACACCTTTCATTCTCAAGATTTTGAATAACTCAGTTCAAAGGATTTCTTGAAACAAAATTCTTCTCGCCCACCTGATGCTCTTCTATTTTGGTTCTTTGAAGCTTGGTTTCTCGTCGATGTTGTGCACACCTTGCACCTAGTCTAAGTTTCCTTTGCTCCCTTTAAAATTTTATGAGTTACTCCAAGACTCAGTCGACGCACTCCTTGCGTTTGAGATGCACACCTTGCATACAAGTGTTAGAAGAGAAACAATTGAAACTCATAGTTTCATCACGAACTCATATAATCAATATCTCGAACAATCATACATGAAAGAAAATGGAATAAATCACACACATTGATTATAACATTCATTCATCCATACATCAAATGAACACAGTCCAAGGATTTGGGACAATTATGTCTATTTTATTCATTCATGAAACAAATTACATAGTCTTTCTTCTACTCTACTTTTTTCTACTGATCTCTCTGATCTCTTACAATACTCATACATTCTCGTCTTTTGCTAATTTTACAATGCAACAACTATCTAAGGACCGACTCCACGAGCTCTCGTCGTCCTGCCTGCAGCCTATCCTATCAACTCATAGTGGTTACCTACTTCATCCTATTATAATAACTAACATTTATTGCCAGATAAGAGTTAACACTCCATATCTGCAATTCCTTACAGTCCGTAATATTTTACAAACAAGTTACATATTTAAAATGTTTCTTTCAAAATATGTCAACAACCGATTTAATTCTGAGTTAAATGCTTATTTGAAACTTTGCCCTGCTGAGATGTCATCGTACCTTTGCCTCCATGCTTGCGTTTTTACTTTGAAGGCGATGCTCCTGCATCAGTTGGGAAAGTAAAATATTTTCCCAACAATCATCAAATAATTAATTACATAATCCAAAATTCCAAATTTGGATTTTCCATAAATGGCAAATAATTTCCAAATATGAATTTTTTAAAAATGAAAATTTATTTCAAAATTCATCTAGAATTTAATTTTTCTAACATTTGAGGATATTACATCCTCTCCCCCTTAAGTACAACATTGTCCTCAATGTTCATTCCTCTCTCGGAATAGGGTTGGATAATATTTCAACATGATATCTTCTTCCAATTCCCAAGTGGCCTCCTCAAGACTAATGTTCTTCCATTGCACTTTTACCTGGGTGATGACTCTGTTTCATAGTATTGTTTCTTTCCTATCCAGAATGCACAGAGGTTTCTCTTGGAACTCTACTTATGGTTCCACTTGCACCATGTTCCAATCAATGATGTGAGTAGGTTCATGAATATACCTTTTTAGTAATGAAACATGAAAAACATTATGAACTTTTAAATTTGTAGGAAGTGCTAGTTGATACACCACAGGTCTGATTCGAGTTAAAATATTGAAGGGGCCACAAAACCTTGGTGCCAAAATTGAACAACTTCCTAGATTTAGAGAACTCCTTCTTTCTTTTACTTTTAGATATACATGGTCCCCAATTTGAAATTCTTGATTTCTTCTTTGTAAATCTGCATATCTTTCCCGTAGGTCTTAGGATTCTTTTAAGTTCTGTTGTACTCTTTTTACCATTCTCTCCATTTCTTGTAGAATTTTTTATCCCACCATAATCCTGCCAACTGGATTGTCCCAGCTAATTGGGGTTGTGATTTTCCTTCCATATAATGCTTCGAAGGGACTCATCTTAGCTGATGTCTGATAACCATTGTTGTAATAAATTCAACTAAGTGAAGGTACTCCTCCCACTTAGTTGGTTACATCCTTACATACATTCGCAACATGTCTTTGATAATTTGGTTTCTTCATTTTGTTTTCCCATCTATTTGTGGATGGTAGCTTGTGTTGAAATTCAGGTTAGTAAAATTCTGCAAACAATTCCTTCAAAAAATTTGATGTAAATTTGACATCTCTATCGGAAATCACCATTTTAGGAATTCCATGCAATCTAAATATTTCTTTCATAAATATTTTAGCAATATTAATCGCTTTATAAATAGATTTCAAATGTATAAATGTGCAGATTTGCTTAGTTTATCAATCACTACCATAATCAATTCATTTTGTCTTTGAGTATTAGGAGAACCTGTGATGAATTCCATCAAGATAATCTCCCATTTCCATTCTAGTATAGGAAAAGGTTGTAACAGACCTGCTATATGATGATGTTCAACCTTTACCTATTGACAATCTAAGCATTTAGACAAATATTCAGTTGTTTCATTCTTTATGTTAGCCCAATAAAACAATTTTCTTAAGGCTATTATCATTTTCTGGTATCATGGGTGACCAGAATATGACATTTTGTGTAGTTCATCAAGAATTGTTGTCTTTAAATCAACAGAATTATGTACATATAGTCAGTTTTTGAACGTTAACAATCCATTTTTATCTAAACACAAATATGTTATGTTTAGTATTTTTGCATTTCCTTGCAATTTTGTTGTTGTTTTAATGTAATTGTCTTCATTACTGCTTGCATATTTTATTGTTTGTTCAATATCATTTTCTGCTTTGCTGAAATCTATTTCATAGAGTCTGTTAGTCCTCCGACTTAGTGCATTTTCAACTTTGTTTTCTTACCTTTGATGTGTTGTACCTCAAAATAAAATTCTCTTAAAAAGGCCAACCATATTTCTTTCCTTGCATTGATATCTATTTGACTAAACAAATACTTTACACCACTATTGTCAGTTAGTAACATAAATTTTTTTCCCATTAAATAATGTCACCACATTTTTAATGCATGAATTACAGCTGCTAATTCTAAATCATGAGTCACATAATTTCATTTATGTTCTTTTAGTTTATGAGATTCATAACAGATGACGTGTTTGTCTTGTGTCGGTACACCTCCTAATCCCTCTTTTCTTGCATCCACACAAACTGTAAAATCTTTATCGGGATTCGCTACCTTTAGGATAGGTATTGTGGTTAATAGTCTTTTTAATTTATCAAATCTGTCTTAAAAATTTTGTGACCAAGTAAATCTTGTTCCATTTTTTTGTAGTGATGTAATGAGATACACAATCCTACAAAATCCTTTGATAAATCTCCGGTAATAACCAGTAATTTCCATGAATGATTTGATGTATACTACATCCTTAGGAATATGCCATTCCATAATGGATTTTATCTTTTCTGGATCAACTGCAATACCATCTTTAGATATTACATGTCCTAAGTACTGTATCTTTCTTTGGTAGAAGTCGCACTTATCAAACTTAGCATACATCTTATGTTCTGTTAAATTCTGCAATACTATTTTTAGATGTTCTTCATGTTCTTTTTTTTTTAGTAAACTAAAATATCATCGATAAAAACTAGCACAAATTTATTCATATATTGGTTTAATATACTATTCATCAAGCATATAAAGGTTTTTGGTGCGTTAGTAAGCTCGAATGGGATTACGAAAAACTCATAGTGTCAATAACATATTCTAAAAGATGTTTTATTTATATATTCATCCTTTATTCCGACTTGGTGATAACCAGACCTTAAATCCATCTTAGAGAATATATTTTCTCTTGCCAGTTGATCAAAGAGATCGTTAATCCTAGGTAAGGGATACTTATTCTTAATCGCCATTTTATTTAGTTGTCAATAGTCAATACACAGTCTCAATAGTGCTCCTGAAGGTGAAACACTTGGTCTAATATATTCCTTATCCAATATTTCTTGTAACTGAATTTTCAGTTCTGTTAATTCGGGTAGGCTCATTCTATAAGGCACCTGGGATATCGAGGTAGATCCAGGTAGTAGGTCGATAGAGAAATATATATTCGTCCTTGGAGTTAGTTCTGGTGTTTTATCTACAAATACATATTTGAACCCGCATAGGACTGTAAAGTCTTCTAAACTTGGTTTTTTTCTTCCCTTAGTAGGTTAGTTACTTTTGCAGCATAAATTTGGCAACCTTTGTTCATACATTTCTTAAACTGCATCACTTATATTTTCCTAACAACAACTAGTTTTATGACTCCTTGTAATGTTCTAACTATGTTGTTTTCATCTCTCTACAAAAATGAATTTTCGTAACAGTTTAATATCACTTTATGTTTCTCTAACCAGTCCATTCCAATGATTAAATCGTAAGGTCCCAAAGGTAGTATGTTAAGATTTAACTTTGTAATTCAACCATCTATGCTTAGTTCACAATCAGAAATAAAATATGTTACCTTTCTTTTGGTCCCTGTTGCTAACTGTACTAACCAGGACTTAGCATGCTTTCCCTTATTTAACTTGTTCAATTCAACCAAAACGAGAGTAATATAACTCAAACTAGCTCTTGGGTAAATTAGTATAGATACATTGTGGGTATGAATTTTACCTTCAACTTTCATAATAATGGATTGATGATCTACTTGTCTACCATCCAGAGATGCATTGATATTATGCATGCTTCTACCGATATCTCCAACTGTAGAAGCCTCTTGAAGGTTATGGACTAAATTTCTTGTTGTGGTATTTAAGTGTGGACAATTTATCCTCAAGTGAGGTTCTCCACATTCCCAACACTTCAATGGTTCTTTGGGACTGTTCCCATGTAACACACCCATGGTGGGGTGTAAAAATTTTGTTCTTATTAAGAAAATCAACACCCTCATTCAGGGTCTCTATTCCATTATGCTCTTCCAAATCTTTCCAACCACGGTCTCCATGCTCCAAACCAAGCTCAGAGCTGGAAAAAATCCTCTCCCAAGTTCTTCGGGTTGTTCCATCCCTCTATACTTGCATATGACCACCGACTATGACTAGATGCTAAGACAACAGGTGCCAAGATAACCACTATGTGAATCCTCTACAGTGGCAAATCTTTGAAGTTCACAATCTGATGTCGCATGTCCTTAGGGATTTAGACGACCCCGATTCACTTCAAGACTTCAGCGTTCGGGAGTTTCAAACACTCAAAAGATTTTTCTTCACAAATTACTTCATACTTAGAGTTATATATCGAGTGACACACATCCCTCGTGATCAAAAAATGTGATCCACTTTGGGACTTCGGTGTTCAGGAGTTTCTAGCACTCCAAAACCTTTTCTCCTCCGAAGTACTCCTTACCTAGAGTTACAGATCGAGAGCCATGCATCCCTTCATGATCGATGGCTGGGATCTCCTTCGAGACTTTGAACTTCGGGAGTTTCAAACATTCCAACACCTTTTTCCTCTAAATTACTCCATACCCAAATTTACAGATCGAACGCCACACATCCTCCTCCCATCGGACAATTTTGATGGACTTCGACACTTCGGAACTTCACTCATTGTGTTCCTCTGGAGTGTTCTTCTTTGGACTCAATGATATACTATCACGTGCCTTCCTATGCTAACGAATAGGATATACTATGGCACTTCAGAACTTCACTCCTCATGTTCCTCCGGAGTCATGAAGTCCTTGACTCCCAGAATCCCAGTCATTTCACTAACCACGTGGGAAAGGTATGAATGTTCCAAGGGATGACACGTAGTTGGGTCAGGGGAAACATGTTCCCTTGTCACTTCGGTCTGATCGTATTTCAACCTCCCTCAAGTTTTCACAGTCATGATCCGGCCAATACTGATTTGTTCACCAATCGATAGTTCACAGTGATTACGGGGCCCAACGTGCTCGCTCTTTATCGAAGAGATTAATATCCACAATCTAAAAATTACTCACCCAACTCAGTCTAATCGTGGTCATTTATACTCCACCCCAACGAGATCAACGACGTTGGTAAATTGTGGGTCGTGAAATAGCACATCCGCTAATTTCACCTTCACGCTCCATAATGATTCCCCACCATCGATCTTCATTCATAGATCAACGTTTCAAAACGATTGTGGTGCCCAATATCCGCAATATGGGAAGTTCTCACCTAAATTTGTCTAATCATTGTTTTTCATCCTCCATCCCCAACAAGTTCAACGAAATTGGTTGATTGCGGGCTATGAACTAGCATGTACGATAATTTCACCTTCGTGCTTTGCAATGATTCCCAGCCATCGATCTATTCGAGCATCTGGTGTTTGATTCATTAACTCCAGTGGGTATTTGAGTCGATCTGACAAATGGTATAGGGTTTCCTCCCAATGAACGGTTCACATTCATCTTCTATTTTAGGTTCTTGATTCATCTATGGCTCTTGTTACTCAAGGAGTTTGAGTAACTTTGACTATCGTGAAGTTTGACATTCCAGGCATCGAACTCCCGAAACTATGAAACCATTATGAACTAGCTCCTTTTGGGCTTAGCGCAAGGTTCCTAGACCCAGGTCACATGGACCTTCATATTACTATTAGGCTATGAAATATACTCTTATGTGAGTTTCAGTTAAGGTCGTGGGCACAAATTCAAGGTCTCACAGGCAACTGATTTGAAGGAAATGCCTTCCTAATTCGAAGAACCTTAAATTCTGAAACAGGGTGGTGTAAATTTGCAAGGTTACCGAGACGGTAGCAGTGCCAAGAGGCTTGCTCCGATTTCAAAGATGTGAGGTATCTCCCTGGGGAAAACACTTTCGAGAGTTAAACCAGAGCATATGGGAAAAGAAGAAGAATAAGTTCTCAGGGAAGCCAACGTATATACATAATTTAACCTTTTCAATGAAAAAAACCATTTACAGATATGTAAATACATGCATGCAACCATTAATTCTCAATTCAACGCATAAATTATGGAAACACTTATCAGAACCACATAACGTGAAGTGACTGCTGGAAGGGGTGCTTGTTTCCACCCAACCATAGGCTCAGTAACTCCTAACGGATTTACCACTAGACACCCTCGAGCTAGACCACGATGCTTTTAGATTGAATATTTTCTTTTGGCACAGAAATAGATAGGGATGAAGTTTAATCTCCTTCTTCCAACTCAGTCTCTAATTCCCGTGATCAAAACACACTCTTTTCACAGTTCTTCCTCAAATCCGAGAGCTTCATCTCTCCTCTCTGGACTCTTCGCATATTTCCTCTCTCACCCCCACACTTTCCTTTCTTTCCTTTTATAGCAAGATTGTGTGTGGCTCGAATTCCTAGTCCATGGTCAAGTCTGGAATCCTTACATATGGGCAGTCTACCTCATCCCCTCATTAACTCTTGATGATTTCTTCCCACCCACCATCCTGACATTTCTAGGTTAGAGGGTTTTTCTGATCCTAAGAAATTAAATCCAGCAAAGTACTGGTTCGGTGGAGGTTAACGAAACCATTCTTGGCCCCCTCCACCATCTCTTTCATAGAATTTGTGGTCTCTCTTAGCACATCCCCTTTCCAACAGTCGTGCAACACATATCCATTTTCTATTAAAATAACAAAATTTACATTCATCGACCTTTTATACAAAGGTCCATCAAATCAAACATTCACACCTTTGAGTTTTCCATAGTTTTTGGCCAATATAGTTATATTTACAAACTGGGGGAAACATGGTGTTACACCCCAACCTTCTTGAATCCCAAGTTAACTGGTCTATTTCCCCCTTGGGCATTGTGTGTATTTGAATGGAAATATTTCTTTTGGAATTCTTTTTCCATATTACGGAAAGGAGCTGGTTGGAATCCTTTCTTATGTTGATTCAATCTATATTGTTTCTTGTCTTTCTATGCCTTAGGGATTCCAGATATATGTTTGTATTGATCATAGCACATCTGAGCCTCTCTAAACACTTCATTTAAGGACTTGGGATTGAAAAATTCAATTATTTCCTTATACGATTGTGGTAGACATCTCAATAACCTTTGTATATTTATTTTTTCCTCCTTGATGTATGGTACAAACCTCGACAGATCTAGAAATTTATTTATGAGATCGTCCATGGCCATTTTTCCCAGTCACAGTTCATAAAATTCCTTATTTTTTCTTTCGTAATAACTTTCTAATAAGTACTGCTTCTTGAAATAATTTTTTAAAACCTGACCATTCCATTCGTTTTTCTTTCAATCCCTTGGCTAATTTCAGGTCTTTCCACCAAATACTAGCTTGTCCTTTTAAGTTGTAAATGGCCATTCTGACTTTCATATTACTAGATTAGTTATAAATCTGGACATATTTCTTTATATCTAGTAACCATGCTTCAGCCTCCTCACCAGTCTTTGATTCTCCATGAAAGGTGGAAGGTTTTATTTTCTTGAATTCACCTTCCAGGTGGTCCACTTGTTTTCTTTTTCTTCCTGTAGATTCTTTGTTTTATGTCATGTGTGTGTCTTTGGATGAACTATCCTCTTTTTATGTTTCATGACCATAATTCTTAGAGGACTTATTGCTAACCTCTTCCTCTTTTTCATTTTCCTTTGGAATTTCATTTGTTAATATATTGTGTAGCATCATTTCATTTATTCCTAGCTAATCTTCCTATGCTTTATTCAACTTTTCATTATCTTCTTTCAATCCTTGTAATTTTGCGATGAGGTTTTTCATCGTTTCTAATACTTGAGTGGTTGAACTTCCTTCATTATTATTCTCTAGGTCTCTAGGAGGTTCCTAGTTTGGATTCCCTTCAGATCTCTCTCCTTCCTCATTCTCTAATGACATTTTCACAAGAGACAATTTTTTTTTCTTTTTGTAACAGTAAATGTGTTTATTATATTTTCTTCAAGGAAACAAAAACATTATGGTGTTTCCTTGAGGTATAAGTGTTGTAACCTACAACTCCGATACCATATGTAATGTACACCAAATTTCACAAAATAAAAAATAATTAAAGGGGAGAAACTAATGTCTATTATGTATGACAATTGTTCATGTCACAAAACAAATTATGTCTCAATCCGTTAATTAACTACCGAGTAGGTGTAACATTATCATCACTCATTCTAAAGGATACAAGAGTGCTTAACTTCGACACCTCATTTGATAATAAGCTTTGTTATTTAGAAGTAACATTATCGTACTGATGAGTTGGTGGCTAGACCTGTCAAGTTCCATAGCCTAGCCATGATTATGCCACCTGTTATGTAAGTGATACATTGTTTATAAACATTTAATGACATAATTAAGGCTTATTAGATAAGCCATACACTATATCTATAACACATCTAATGTTGTAACCAAGACTTACTATGGAAGTATTATAATAAGTTTATAATACCATTCGAGATATAATCCAAGGATTATTACATAAGCCTTACCTTATGCTTTTACATACCTTTAATGATGTACTCATGATTTAAACGTTACACTATGATTTAACAAAGGGAAGAGTCTATGGTTTAAACCACTAACTCCCAACCAACGTGCTAGTTGTCAAATCCAAAAGTAAAATAATTATGGTATGGGAATTACGATCCACATAAATATAGAGTTACAACCCTAATGAGTCCCCACTAGTTCGTATTACAATTAAGGTTCGACCTTTATGGAAATCGAGAAGCATTTAAGGTTGGCGATTGACAGAAGGTATGAATCTAGGCTTAGGGAATTAAGTTGGCCATCTCCATTAATGGTTCCATACCACCATTACTCCTCCTGGTCTAAATTTGCAGGTAAAAACCCACTTCGATCTTGCCACTTAAGTTGGCTTCATGTGGTATAGTGAGGGTGGCATAATATTCAATCCTTCCCCAAAATCGAGAGGAACGAAGTTCCATTTCCCTCATAGTCATTCCATTTAGTTTTGTCACTCTGTGTGTTTTACCACCACGATGGTAGACTTTCCCAGCTCTGTGGTAGCAAGGTAATGATTCCATGAGGGTAATCTTATTTGGTTCTCTATGTAGTAGAAAGGTAAAAAACACCACGTAGATATCCTTGTTTAGCTCTATGGTAGAAAGAAACAATACCACCATTGTAACTGGTTTGGATATGTTGTAGCAAGTAGCAATGCCGCATTGGTAGATGGTTCGACTTTGTGGTAGAAATATAATAAAGGTCATGAGGTTAACTTGTTCAATTCTGTATTAGCGAGGAAAAAATGGCCATTTTAGCTGGTCCCTTTTCGTCGTAGCAACCACTATTGCAAGCTCGCCCTCAACTAGTACACGGTAAGTATTCTCTCTGAATATCTTATTCTCCAAACTCATCGTTACAGTGCAGTGGTGTTTAAATAGGTTTAGAGATAGTATTTCTTTGAAAAATGATTTTTGATGTAGGATCATCGCCAGTAGCAAGAGAGCGTGGAGGCGGAAGACAGCTGGGATGAGCGCAACGCATTTTTTCACATGTTGAAAATGTTTTGAAATATTTTGAAAGACTAAGGAAGGAATATTAATGAAATAGTTAAGGAAGGCGTACGCGCATTTATGAATAAGTGATTATAAACAGATCTTGAGCAATTTGCTCTCATTTGTCGATGTAAAACACATTTATGCCTATTTAATGAAAGTAGCTAGATTTAAATTCCAGATTAGACAATTTTAGGAAAAGGAGGGAAAATGACTATAGACACCCTCATCTTTGTATTATTGTATCAATCAGAATTATATCAATTAAGCACATGATCAGGGGATCAAATTTTGCTCAAAAATTCAAAGTGCTTGGAATCACTTCAAATCGGACAAGAGCATAGGCCTCATCGTTGCGAACCCAACGCAACTCGTTTGGGTTCAAACGGACGTCAGGAGCGAGAGATATCACGTTTTGTTCAAAATGGCAAACAGGCAAAAAAGGGATGCTGACTGTACAGTCCGTACAGTTCGTACGGATGATGACATGGCATATCATATGGATGATGTGGTAGACTATACACTGATGTGGCAGACAGTTATTGGGTAGTTGGCATAAGACATGTTTTATTGGCAGCGAATGGGAATGAGACACGTGGCCCAATCAAAGGCCACCACATGTCACTTGCTTGTTGGTTAAAACTTTGCACTCAGCAGGAGTCGACCCCGTGACCTCTGGGGGCAGGGTAAAGCTTTGGGAAAGGCCGCCCAACTGGTGCTCCCACGTATGTTCCTTGTTATGTATATGTGAATCAATATGTTTAACATTGTTGTAATGTATGTTTGGGCGTGGGTCGGGCCGGGGCTAAGCCCGGCCCGTGGTCATGTGTTATATTATATGCGACCAACGCTACGGTCGTTACCACCGTAACCATATATTATAACCGTTTGATTTATGTTTGCAGTTTGGCATACCATGTGACCACTATACATGTGCACAGGTTTGACATATGGTTATGATGGTTGTTTAACATTACGCCATGTTATGTTGGCGAGCGGTCATATGACTGCAATGTGCCCACGGGCCTTGGTGGTAAGGGTCAGTGCATAACGGATCGACAGTTTGGATCGATTGTGCGGTTGTGCCCAGTGCCATTTTTTTACGCTTTAAATTGCGTGTGGGCTAGGTTGATCCAAAGGAGGTGAGTTTTGTAGATGCAGAGACAACAAGCTTGAAGGGGAGACTTCAAGGAAGCCTATCTTCTTCATTTTTTTGGACAAACAAGGTGCCGAAAAATCCTAGCTAGGGGTTTTTGGATGTTCTGAAGCCATTGGAGCAATCTATTGGTCATTTTGAGCATTGTAAAGCATATTTTTGAGCACTTTGAGAAAATAATACAAATGATCCATTGGAAGATGGACCAGGAGATGTAGCCCAAGAGAGGGGTGAACTCCTTTACAATTTGTTGTGTTATGTGTTTTCTATTCATTGATTATGTTGTTGTTTATCTTCATCTTGAATGAGTAAATCCTATTAAAGACGTGTTTGCAAAGTTGATACATTTTCTTTTAACACATAAAATTCAACTTGCAAATATTTTCAAGAATACAAGTCTTCTTCATTTTTAGATCAAGTTGGTATCAGAGCATCGGTTTTTGAAGACTTGATTATTTGCAAGTTTTTTTTTTCTAATGCTCACAAGTTTGAAACTCACAAGAGGAGAAGGACAACTTGTAGAGCCAAGTTCTCATCCTTCAAGGAGGAAGCATATACATCACCGCAAGTTTCAAGGAGGCATTCACCAAGTATGGCTCATGAAGAGAGTCATGAACAGGTTCCTGCAAAAGATGAAGATCTCAAAAA
>JASDQU011507493.1:3713-16716 GCA_032191745.1 Picea mariana
TTTCCTAGGCAATTTTTAGATTCGTTGGCTCTTTAACTCTGAGTTGATATCTCATTTCACCATTGAAAACTTCAATGTAGTAGATGACAATGGAATCATGTGGGGGCTTAATATTTGTGTGAAGGATAGAAACCAAATCATTAAACTTTTTATTGAATTCTTCCATGGTTTCATTATCATTTTTCTTTATACCATGGAGTGTTGCCAACAAGTGAAGATACTCCTTCTTATCACCCCATATCTCAATGAATGCTTCAATTATATTCTTTATGGCTACAAACTTGTTGTCATCCAACCCATAAAACCAATCATATGCATCTTCTTCAAGAGAACATGCAAAAAGTTTCATTTTTACATCCTCATGGTTATGTGTTGCACCATCACACCATTTATTAATACATAAAGAAAAGGCTTTGATGCGAGCTTTAGTAGTTATAACATTATTTCCCTGAAATGCAGGCCATTTGTCAATAGCCTTTTCAGGTAAAACACGAGGACAACCATTTATTGCAGAAAAATCAAGTGGACTAAAATAATCATCCATTTCTACTTGCAAAAACATAGAGTCTAAACTAGAATTATTAAAAARCAAGTGTATATCAGAAATGGACTTGAATYCRTGTTGATCAAGGATTCTATGAGAARCAAGTTTATCTAACCTCCTCCTATAAACTTTCTAGGTTCAGGGATGAAATCAACCAAGCCTTGTGAGTTCCTTCTTGTAGAATACTTTGTCAAATTTAAATTAAGTGGAGTCACTAGATGATTGAATCTATTTGTGATAAACAATAAGCATAATAAACAAATCAAAAACAAAACAAGTCGTACTCTGGGAATATAAATATTTATCCCCAGCAATGGGGACAAAAAATGTTGTCGTCTTTATACACACCTTGGGAACGTGGAAGAAATATTCAATTCACTTGGTGTGTCCTTGGGGGCAAGTCTCGAGTCAAGTTGTTGTCACCTGATCCTCGAATCCTCCGTCTAGGGAAACTCCTAGTGAAGCCAAGGGGGGGTAGTCCCTAAAGAAAATAAACTAAGGCTCAAAACTAAATCTAAGAACAATTAGTATTCTAGGAGTTTATTGCAACAAGAACAAGATAATCAAATATCAATCTACACTAGCAACATACATGATTCATTCATTCATTACAAATGCTTATAAAAAGCATATTCAAAACTTAAGAGATACTCACATGAAATAAATATTGATACTTGCAAGTAAATAAGCAAATGATAAACTTCAAGATAAAATGGAAATGCTTAGTAAATAATTGAAGAAAATGGATTAAAAGTAAAATAATGAGACTAGTGCCAAATATTGAAATATGTGTAACACTCTTGAGATGAAGACTGTCGTGTAAATGCACTTGTAATTTTTCTATTAAAATTTGATTAATGTTTATGTGAAAGTGACTAGTGCAATGTGTGTAAGGTGTTACTAAAAAGTAATGTTATTCTAGATGTGGCCTCTAAGAGGCTATTCCTTATACTGAAGGCCGAGCTTGCTGAATATCCAACAAGGAGAGTATCCCTCTGATTTTGCACACAATATCAAGAGAATGTGGGAGATCCAACAGGGAGAACCTAAATCTCAAAGTTCCTGCCAGATTTCTTACGCAAACCCTCTTGTGTTTCCAAACAAGCAATAGAGTCTTAAATATTTCTTTAAATTAAATTAGATCCACACTGACCAGCCCCGGTTATGTATGAGGTTACTTCCAGAGATCAAGACTAAGGTCGTAGAGGAAGGGCCAGGAACAATACTAGGGGGGGCTAAGGAGATGGGTTTATTTGCCAAAATGAAATTGCAATAAAATAAATGGTTTTCCTAATTAAACTAAATCCACATTGTTTATCCCCTTTTCTACGTAAAGCTTACTTAGGGGAGCCGAGGGGATGGGTTTATTTACCAAAATGAAATTGCAATAAAATAAATGATTTTCCTAATTAAACTAAATCCACACCGTCCATCCCCTTTTTTTACGTAAAGATTACTTATGGGAGATGAGGGGATTGGTTTATTTGCAAAAAAAGTGAAAAGTGAAAATTGGAATTTGCAGAAAAAGGAAATCTATTCTAGCAATTAAAAGATTACTTTACCAAAAGAAAATCTTGACTAGTTGTTGTTGTGCTTCTGATGAATTTTTTTTATAAATTTTATCTTTCCTTAGGTGATGAATTGCAAAATTTGAAAGACTTGAAGAAAAATAAACAAACACACCACATGACACAAATCTCCCTAGGGGGAAAGAAAACTAGGCACTGTGTAGCTCACTCTTTTATTTCTTTGGTTACAATGATATCCTTTTGGGAGACTTGTGATCCTTATAATATGGATCAATGAGTTTTACAAAATTTGGAAAGGTTTATTTAGGTACAAGGTACTTCTAGGGGTCCCTGAAGCTCCAATTTTGCCAAAATGGGGAAAAGTATCCTCTTGTTCGTTTGCAAACCTGCATAAAAAAGAAAGAAAACAAATACAAAAGATGCTGAAAAACACTTTAAGAGTGTCTTTGGATGTTAGTATAAAAACCCAGAAAAATTCCCAAGTTAAATCTATGAAAATAGCAAAAATGAACTAAGGAAATCAAGCTAGAAATCTTGCTTCCTTAGGGTCTTTTGTTGTTGTTTTAGAGCAGAAAAATAAAGGCACTTAGATGCCAAATTTAGATGATGAAACACTTAGAAAAATACTACTACCTTCTATCCTTTAAAATTTATAAATACAAGATTTGATAAAAGAGGACTTTTTCCTACACTAGATCTAAACTTTTTTAGATAAAACTTCAAGTACAAAATTAGATCCAGTTTATCTTATGCATGCAAAATATAAACTAAATATTTTGAATTAAATTTTAGATCCAAATACTTGCATGGAAAATTAAAGTAACCAAAGGAGAGTATGTTGCTTTTTGAGAAGGAAATGAGGAAGATTTTGATAGCCTTTGAATCCTTGGGCAATGTGGGGTCTTCTTGATGGATCAAAGAGGGACTATGTCTTCTTAATATCTTGAAGAAAAATACAAGTGCAACCAAAGCACAACCTCCTCTTCAAGTGTGAGAACTTGCAAACTTAGAGACTTCCTGCCAACAAATTATTAGTAGAATGGTGCCACCTACACAAGATGCTTTAAAAGAGCATAAGCATTAACCAAAATGAATATGCAATATAAAACAATAAAATGTAAAGAAGCAATAAGATATAAAGAAACCTAGCTCTTTTAATCTTACCCTACTTGGAGACAACTCCACTTGAAGGCCATAAAATAACAATTAAAACAAGAGCACAAAAGCAAATTACACCTCACAATTAAGCACTTTTGACATAGGAATTCCACACATGAAACTTGGCACACCAATGTAGCCTCCAAAACCTTTTATTCCAATCTTGAAAGATGATACAATAGAAAAATTGAAACAAAAAATTCTTCCCAAGATCCAACTAGTTTGCAAATGGGTGAAGAGCTTTCATTTATAGAAGAACATTGGGTGGAGTTCCCAATGAAGGAGGGCGCACCATGTTGAAAAGGAGGGTGCACCAAGTGTGAGACGAAGAGAGCCAAGTGTGGGATACATGACTTCCACCTCTCAAATAACTCCATCCAATGACAAGTGTGAATGGGGAAGAGGAGAGGAGGGCCCCAACTCTCAAGAGGTAGGTGCACCTCCTCATGAGGGTGCCACCTCTCCTCAAGTGGGGTGTRCCTCTTCATGMGAGATCCTCCAAACTTAAGTGACAATCACCCAACTCACCCTTAAATATCTCTTATGTGTAAACAAGGCTCAATTAACTCAAATTGGGGTTGAGTTGACTCAAAACATGTCCCCGACATGYTTCCTAAAAATTAGCTTTGCTGATTTTTTATGTCTTTTATTGACTTTTGTGAGCAAAATTAATTTTTAAGTGATTAAAATCAATGATTTCACTCACAAAAGTGGGTAATTAGGTAAAGAGGGTATTCTAAGTCCAAAAACGAATACCTCCAAGGCATATAATGCCTCCTAGTACCACTTTTGTAAAATATGACTAAATTACAATTAAAATATCTCATTTTACACGAAATTTTTTATTGACTCAAAACATTAAAAAAAATCTAGGGGGGACTTAGCAAAATTTCAATATGACTCAATATTGATTACCTAACATGTTAATATAAACATTTAGACACTAGACTTAGATTTTCCAAGCTAATGCCTAACCATCAGTACACACTCCAGCTTTGGAGGTAGTGAGTGAAAAAACTTAGAAATTATAACTCGTCTAAAATGAATTTCAGGCAAGAAATAATTAACAAGTGGAAAAAACACTCTACAACATGTACTAATGATCAAGTCTTAGGAGGCCAAGCCTTTTACAAAATCATCATGCTAATTTCATCTATAGAAGAACATGGGATGAAAATGTGAAAAAGGTGGTAAAATTGACCAACTAGACTTCTGAACTCTGAATTTTGAGCAATTGTGTGCTCAATCTTTGGAAGCTCAATTGTAAGTCCATCCTAGTGCAACTTGGTGGATAACACTTTGGACAAGTGTTTCTCACATAGGCTAGGCGCCTAGCATGTGGGGAAATGTCCAAAGTGGTCCCTAGTACATTAACTTTATGAGATATAAAGTTAAAAGTGACTTTTGAGAATATTTCATGAAAATGGTGACTTAAGAGACTTTAAATCACCACCGTTGATCTTGATGGCCAAATATTAAATCTTAGCATTAGCTCAAGTGACTCTTCATTGAGATAATAAAAAAGGAAACCTAGGGATTGAGGTGTCCTCATTGAGTCATTCATGCGATTTGAATGAAGAGAGAATGAGAGTAAAGAAAAGAGGAAGAGGAGGTGATTTTGCTGCTAGGGCATGAATTGCAAGGAAAGGAGATGGCATGCTAATGGAGGCAAGAGTTCAACAATTAATGAGGTCATATAGTACGATTTATGGGTCGTATAGCAAGAAAATTGAAGGTCATACAATAGAGAAGAGGCACATAATTCGAGGTAAGGTTTGGCATGAATTTCTAGGCAGTCGTACATCATATTTTGGCACAGAAATCGAGGTAGTTGTTTGGAACAGTTTTCTGGGCACAAATCCATATAGTCTATACACCAAAAAGCACATAAATCGAGGGTCGTATAACACATAAATTCTGGGCATGAATTTCAAGGTGTTTTGGCATTGATTTTGAGGAAGTTGCTTGGCACATTTTTTGAGATAAGTTTGTGCATTTATTGTTGAAGAATTTTTCTATAAAAGAACATTTTTCTTTGAGTTCTGAAATAATAAAAACTCCCTTTCTCACTGGTTTCCCCCTTGTGGGGTTTTCCAGGGGCTATTTTCGCAAAAATCTATGAGTTAATTTTTTGGGTGTGTTCATTTATTTCTGGTTCAGTTTTGTTGTAAAAGGACTCTTGTATTTCCTGTTATAAATTTTTGTTTATGCTAATTTCATTTTTCAGCGGAGTATAAAATGTGGGTTGGGCATTAAACAATGAAAATTTATTGAGACTTAAAACCGGGTTGGGTTCTAAGGAATTTTTCAGTTCTATCATAGGAGGAGCTTGGTTCAGATCCTTTTAGGTAAGGCACATTAGTTTACACCAACAAGTTTATTAGAGTTGACATCCAATAATGTGGGGGAAGCGTTCCTTAGGTGTCCCATGATAATTTCCTTGGAAAAAAATTCACTCTATGCACCTCGAGTAATGGAAAGCAAGTATTTTTGTTAGACCTTCAAGTTGCAGAAGCATCTAGAATCTTGCCCACTCTACCCTTTCCATGCAAAACATATAAGTGTTGATGTTTTGGTAGTTGCGGGAGGTATTCCCTCCTGGATAAATTTTCTTAGAGAAGAAGAAGATTCCAAAAGTCAAAGGAATACCATTGAATAGTTGAAGAACACCCCAGAAAAGAATAAAGTGAAATAGAAGACCACAGAAGAGAAGTATGCCCACAGGAAACAATTAAAGTGGAAATAGAATTTCCAGGAAGAGAAGTCGACCCACAAAAATAATAAAGTAAATATGAAGACCCAAAATAAGCAGTCGGCCCTAGACAGGTGCCCAAATTAGTATAAATACATGGATGGATCATTTCATTTGTACAGACACACAGTTCTCCTTCTGCAATGCGTACTAGGTAGTTGCAGCTGTAGTTGTGACAATTTCGCTATTTCTAGGTTCTGGTTCTCTTGGAAAGTGTGCCCTACTTGGGAAGGATATTCTTGGTGGCTCTTAGTGGTTTCTCTTGTGTGCTACCTCTAGTAGATTTGCACTAAGATTGTGTGGTGTACCACAGTTGTTTAGTGCCAATTGTAGTTGCAGTTGTAGTTGCGGTTGCTAGTTTCCAATTGTGCTAGTTCTGTGCTGCGCTATCTTGCTCTAGTGATGCGCCTATCTTGAGCCAGTTCTATGGTGCTAATCAGTTGTCTACCCTTGCTATGGTTTGAAAAGAAGAAGATATAAGTATTTGTTATCAGGGTTTCTTCATTGTTGGTTTCCTCTTGTGAATAGATCGTGTTCATGGTTGTATTGGAATATTCTCTCTAAGAAACGTTGGTTGGGTTTTCCTCGAGTTTGGGGTTTTTCTTGGATAAATATTTGTGTCTTCTTGTGCTTGTTTATTTATTTCCTATACATTTCAGTATATGGTTATTGAATGTTAAAAGAAGATAAAAATTCTATGGTAAATCTAATGTTAACAAAACTAATGAAAATCTAACAATAAACCCTTAACATGGCCAATGAGTTAGCCATAGAACGTCCTGCTCTATTGCATAGAAAACCCTATGAATGCATGAGGGTAGTAAGTGCTCCTCAAAACATGGAAAGTAAAACACCCAAATCATACTCAAGTAAACAAGTTAAGCAATCTAAGCATGGTTTCTTGAGTCAAGCCCTAAACCCATGGTTATTGGAAACGATTCTTCTCCTCTTGAGATTAAGCAATGCCATTAACAACTACATAAGGAAGTTTGGCACTTAGGGTGGAGAAATATTACTTTGGCAACCAACAATCCTTGTGGTGGATCAAGCCTCAAACTCTTTATTAGAGGAGATTCATTTTATGTCAAGTTGCCATGGTTCTTAAGGTCAATGTTTCTATAGTCAAGTTCTCTATAGCCACTCCAACTAGCTCAATGGTACCAAAATGGCCAACAACCATTTGTGTTAGCTCCTAGTGAATACCAACATAAAGAAGCAAAAATCACAAGACCTACAATAAATTACAACTTTTGGATTTTATCCAACTTTCTTAAACTGGTTGTATGGAATTCTTAAGTAAATGGACTTGTAAAATATACCATTATGTTTTTGCTATGAATCAAAGATCCATCAAGGGTGGAAGGAGTGAGTGGGAGTCTTCATGATCTCGAAGGAACTTCAATAATTTCTCATGATTGGGGTCTAGGAAACATATCAAACAATTTGGATAAAGCATATGCTCTATAGTGTGGTCTCTCTATAGACAAGGAGGTAGATATTAGAGCTCTACTAGTCTTCAAGGATTTAATGATATTCATTAAAGCAATGATTAGTAAATCCGCCCCTGAAGGATCAAAATTAAAAAATATTATATGTAGAATCAAGCATGATGTTAGCTACTTCATTAGAGTCTCCTTATTCCATATAAAGAGATACTTGAATGTGGAGGTAGACCAATGGGCCAAACAAGTGACTAAGGTTACCCTAGCACCTTCGTTAAAAATGGAGTTCATAACTTTAGGGTCATCCCCTAAATTTTTGTTTAAGTGGTTTCAATGCACATTAAATATGGAATGAATCAATAATTAACTATGAGTTGGAAACACCTTGGGAAGGGTGACCCAAGGATGCATAAGATTATCCTCTCCATGTGAAATAAACCTTGGTTCATGGCACATGAATGTTGCTATGTGTTTTGGTACATTCGAGGTGGGATAATGACATTGTCAAGGACTGAGTGTTGGGGTATTTTAGGCTGGCTTCATGCGCTTGGTGATCTCGTAAGTTAATTCATCCAATGTTTTGGTAGATGTTTCCTATGGATTGATTTTTTCCTTCTCTTAGCCTCTTGTGTGAGTGAGAAGTCGAATGTCCGAAGCCTCCCCAATCACATATATTTGGCTTATCTTGATCCACTTGATTTCTCTTTCTTCGAGTCAATATAATTATAAAATTTGGCGGCATTCAGGTGGTGGAATTTTCCGAAAGGACCAACATTTTGACTTGGGGATACTCTACAACAACCTATTTTTAATTTCGGAGCTTGTTCTTTTTGGGACATAACAATTTTTTACTGTAATTTCTTATCCAGAAACTGGGTTAGGCTTAATTATGATCCACTGCATAATTCCGACACATTGCATTTTCATATTGAAGTTGTCCTTGATTGTTTAGAAGCTTGTTGTATTTGTGTGACTATGCAAAAAAATTGGAGTTTTCTCAGGCTTGTTTTCCTTTGTGAATGTCTCATGCTCTAATTTCAGGTACATTGTGTTTCCCCCTCAAGGTCAACTACTTCCAAACCACCCTCTCAGGGGTGTGTTTCCGTCCTTATACACACCTATTAATGTGGAGAAGTCTCCAACCCACTTGGTGTGTCCTTAGAGGCACAATCCTAAGTCCAAACCCACTGTCACCTCGATTTGGAATTATTCCGTCTAAGATCACTCCTAGGGAATCCAAGGGGGGTAGACCCTACTAACTATGTTAAGGTTGAAACTAATATCTAGGAGTTAATTGAGTTAATTTGTTTAGAAACCCAACCCAAATGTCAAGCAACGAATGCAATGAAACCTTTCAATGATAAGCACACCCGTTTTACCTGCAAGCTTACAATAGGACCAGTGCCTAAAGATAAATAAATGGAGTCAATGAGAGATACAACAACCTACAATTGTATAAGAAATAAATAGTGATACAGTGTATCCACAATGAATAAGAGAAATCACTTTACACTTAAACCAATTATGAATATTATATACAAATTGAAATACAATAAGGAAAATATATATACAATGAAATGAACAACTAAATGATTATACAACTATATCCAAAATAATAAAGAGTACTTTAACCAATTAAGTTGTGAAACATCAATACAAGAAATATCCACAACAAGAGACAACTTGAAAAGAAAAATTACTTTGAAAGTGAACTTGCGCGACTTGAAAAGTTAGATGCTTTGAAAGTAGAGATCGCACAACTTGAAAAGTAAAGTTACTTTGAAAGTTAAGATGCTTTGAAAGTAAAACACATGGAAAGAACATTTCCTTGAATGTAAAATGACACAACTTGGAATGAAAGATATCTTTGAAAGTGCAAGTGTTGTGAATGTAGTGTGTACGTAAATTATAATCAATTTTAATTCTCTCTTTAGTTAGGGGGATTAGACACAAGCCTAGACTATGTGTATACCCCTGAATATCACCCCTTCAACCAAAAGAATTGTTGGGTGCTCAAGAAGAAGGACAAGCAAGGTCCTTCCCTAGCTCCATAGGGAAATCTGGAATGCTTGGGCGCTCAATTAAGGAGGACACTTAGTGATGTGAATCCATCCCCGACTTACACCCCCTATAGCCTCCCAAGGCACCCTTTTTTATGGTAAAAGTGATACTAGTTGGGTGCCTAATTAGACTATATATGATTACTTCCAAAACAAATAAGTTACTCCCCTTAATTAGTCTAGGTGAGGTTACTTTGCCAATTAAGTTAAAACTAAAGCAATGAATAAATTCAGATCCTAGCCTCACGATATTGTATGGATGGCTAAGCCAATATCTTTGCAAGGTGTGGCCAAAAATAAGAAAAGTAAATGACTTGAAATGAAAATAAAACAAGAACCTAGCCACACAACCTTGCCTTAAAGACAAGTGGGGAAAACAAAGAAATACAAAACAAAAAAATTAAAGAGCTCTAGCCTTATGATTTTGCATGGATTGGCATAGCCAAATCACTTTGCAAGGTGTAGGCACTCTAAACTAATTTACAAAATAGAAAATTGATTTTATGAACAAGAATGCAATCCAAAGAGACTCTCTTGGGCTGCTTACAATACTTGGAAAAGATGAGAGAACAAGAGGGTTTTGAAACCCCTACTAGGGAGGCTCTTTTGGAGTGTTTTGAGGCCCAAAATGGGCAACACCTCCCCTTGTTCTGGCGAGAACCTGCAAAAAACAACAAGCTAATGCTTGTTGGAAATGCTGCAAAAATACTCAAAACAAGTCAGAAATTTTTGTCAGTGTAAAACAAAAATTTTATATGTAAAATTTGAACAAAAAAATATATTTTTAAAGCCTATTTCAAAACTGAAAATACCTCAAATCAATAGGAAATAATGAAGAAGATGAACAAAAAATTTTGGAGGCTAATGTAGGCTAGACAAGTAAATTTCCAGTTCTGAAATCTACTTGTTCCAACACTTTGGTGACCTGCAAATGGTGCCAAACTTTCTACAAAATCAATCAAGAGGTGAGTAGATCTAATAAACAAGTAAAATACTTCACTAGTTATATTAAAAATACTTCACTAAAACAAATAGAAATACTTCTACTTATTTTACCAAGCAAAATACTTTGCTTTAGATCTCTTAATCTAGGAYAGGTAAATAAGAAAAACAATAGAACAATAGCAATATCACCTCAATAAAATATGCAMAACATCAAGAAGACTCCCAATGCCAAGATGGTATTCCTCCAAAGCTTCCTTTCATTCAATAAAAGTTGCATGCAAATACTTGCAACAAGACTTACAAGAAGAACTGAGAAAGAAAGAGAGAGAGAGAAAGATGGGAGATATTTGGGMAGCATAAACTTGCTATGAGGATAGATGTGTGAAATGAGGAGGGGTAGGCATTATTTTATACTTGGGAGAGGAGAGAGACACCTCTTGGATGAGCTCCAAGTGGAAAACAACMAAGAGAAAATGAGAATCTCAAGAGGGGGGGCACACTTTTTAGGGTTTTGGTAGTGTTAGGGGTKGAGGGTTGAGTGAGGGAAGGGGGGAMACACCTTTTCACTCACCCAATTGATGAGTTATAGGCTTAGGGGGGTGCACTTACGGTTTAGGCTAGCCTCTTGGTTTAATTTTTGATTGGCCAAGATCTAGAGCAAGGGGGGTGCACTTTTCCTAGGGAGATGGTCACTTTAAGTTGTGGMAAAGCAATGGGGGGTTGATTAAGTTGGAAACTTGTTTTTMTAACTTAGGAAAAAGTTTAGGAAACCTTTYCCACTCTCTCTCATGTATTTTTTCCCATTTTACATTTTTTGGCATTTTTACTTAGCCAAATTAAAGCAATTAATTGTTGACTCTGGACTGACTTGGACTCCTCATGGATAATGACCTAGCAAAACTTGTCCAATTGAGCTGAAATTTGGTCCAAGGGTGTAGGGGGTCTCTTGCCATTTTTTTTTAGTACTCACGCCCTATCAAAATCCTATAGGGCCAAATTTTTACATTTTTACATCAAATTTAATTAAAATTACCATTAAATGAGTAATTTTAATAAATTAAAAAAAACTATTAAAACTCGACAGAATTCCGCAAGACTCTAGAAGATGTCTAGCATGGTCATTTACAATATTCCTAGACTATATTCACCCATTGGGATCGATCATTAGAATGCCTTTCACCACTTTGGAGGAATATTATGAGTGAAAAAATCAAGGGTAATTAAAAATTACCCGAGGATAAAAAACACTTGATGAAGGGACTTCCCTAATGATAAAGTTCTAGGTAAATAACTAAAATATGACTCATGCTAACTCATTACATCATTATCCCATGCAAGGGAGTGAACATTCTGATTACAAAAAGACGTGCCAGGGGTAAAAATTGCCTTGTAGAACCATAAGTCTTAAAAAAAAAAGTTGTACCCCAAGGTACACAACTTCATGGTACATGGAGTTGAACCCTAGTCAAAATAGGTGGTCAACAGGGTGCATTGATGCTACTTGGATGATCTCTCCTGCTCACATCTACCATTTTAGATATGATCTTATAGTTCTTCCAGCCCTACATTATCCATGAGTTCTTTCGGATGAATTTACCACGGTATATTAGCTCCTATACTCTACACCTCAATTGATATGTGCTTGTGTAGATGGTACTTCATGCTTCATCTTTTCAATTGACGTGCTATGATTTCATGTGTGGGTTTCTTATATAGAAGTGGTGTTATGGTTTATAACTTTTTCATGAAAGTAATAAACGTTGGCCATATATTATAACATTTCTTAACGCTAATAATTTTATCATTTTGTCTCGTTTTACCATGGGGGGACATAATTATCCTTAGATAAGTGTTATCTTGAATTAGGACTAATTGTAATACTGGTAATGTGGATGAGTAGCGTACCCATATCCTAGCCACATCTAACACTTTCCATCCTTTCCCTTTCACTACCATCTCGTTCATAAAAGAAATACTATCACCGCTTATGTTTGATTTATCAAATTTCATCCAACAAGGTCTAAATGACGATAAATGTAATCCAAAGTCAAAAATAAAACCAAAAAGACTAGAGGTGAAGAGAAATAATGTTAAAAATGAAAAAATACTAAGGCTAGAACTGTGCCACCTCATTAAAAGCCCCAGCCCCAATGTCCTATGATAAAAATGCATATCTAAAAAAAAGGATTGAGAAAATCAAAGTAAAATCTAAAAAGGGTCATAAAAAGGTGTTAATTTGGTAACTCTAAGCCAAACTCCCTCTTAAAAGGATTACAAGTACAAAAGATGAAAATTCCTAGATAAAAAAGGTTAGTTGGACTAGTAAAATACCTTATACATCATCAAAAATGACTTTGAGGGTCAAAACATAAAGTTTCTCTTCCTTTTTTCCATCAACTATTCGTCAAATTTATCTATCTCTAACCAAATTAACTAGGAAGCACCTTTTTCCTAGTAAATTGACATGTGTAATAGGGGTGAAGTTTTCACATCATGGTAAACTTAAGAAATTTATAAAATTAATCTATGTTAAGTTGTTGTTAAAATATATTACTCAATGTTTGTTGCCTAAT
>JASDQU011507495.1:10687-21709 GCA_032191745.1 Picea mariana
TAAGAATCTTTGTGTTTGTAAAAATACTACTCTGTGATAAATCTGTAAGATGTAATGGTGATGCTCTAAAAACTGAGGAATGTATACCGAAAATACCCCTGTAACTGTGAGGAAGGAAAAAAGGCCATGTAAGTTGATCCAGAAAAACCTGTAAGCTGACATGTAGTACCAAATCCTATCCAATGGGCCATGGAGTCAAAGTATATAATCCTCCCACTAAAAAATGAAAACCAAGGGGTCTCATCCAAATCTTCTACCTGCTACCACCCAACAATGTACACTCTTCCCTGTGGAAAATGTGTTGATGTCGACACAAGGGAGAGACTCACTTCATAAGATGTCAATAATGTAAACACATGTGAAGAGCAAAGGAACACCACCAATAGTGCCAATGGGTCCTAAGGTACGAGAACAACCTGGCACTGTGAAAAGATATTCTGAAGTCAAACAGTGACAAGGATCATCCAATCAAGGCCCAATGATATGTATCCTTGTCGAATGTGAAATAACTGCCAATGAGGCTAATGACTACCAAGGTTATCTACTTCTAAGTCATCTATAGATAATGTGTAGAAGTTGATATAAGATGATTTTCTAATAAGAAGAGAAATGATGTCTCTCTTCCCTCAATATGAATTTATAACTCAAGAATATCAAGATGAGGGAACCAAGTACCATATCCCTATGCTAGATGGGGGGGACAACTAACTCAAAGAGGAAGACTGAATGATAAGAGATGAGGATACAAGACATAAGATGACTCAAGACACTCTTATGTCTCCTCAAACTACCCATCCTAAAATCCTAATTCTTTGCAAACAATGACAAACAGGACCCCCACCCAAACTCACTCTAATTATAGACACACCGGATCGGCATGCATAAGATAGACATTCAAATTTTGACCCAAGAAAAACACTAGTGGACAGCCATTTATTCATGAAAGGAAAAACACACAAGACATGAACACAAGTTGTTATAAGTAGGAAAAAAATTAGTGACATGTATGCAAAGATGGAAGTAGTTAACCGAAGGGAAAAGACATTGCAATGAACATGTAGATGGTTGTCCTAAAACTGTAAAAAATCAGCAAGAAGGAAATATTAAAATGACAATGTGGAAAGGAAAGACAACTACCCTAGACCCAAAAAAAATTACCTCAAAGCTGCCATGATTAAATCATCATACTCAAAGGACCAATGTAACCATGCAACCAAATTATTAGTCCGACAAGAGAGGTAAACAAATTCAACCTTCCAGGGGAGCCACCATGAAATATCATTTGACCCAAAACTTCCTTGATGTACTTGCTAGTGAAGGCATAGTTGAAGGTTGCTAGTTGAATGAAAGTTGCTAATTGGGGCTTAGAACATGGTATTTAAAAACTAATAAGTGTGAATGTCTGAGATCCAAAACTCTTGGCATCTACCTACTGAAATAATTCCATCATTCTAAGCTCAATTGGGACATGGTGAACTCTGATATCGAAGCTATGATCAATCTCATGACCCTGAAAAATAAGATCTGGTTGTTGGAATGTAGGTAGAGTGTAAGGGGCATCATCCTCTGGTTGAACCAAAAGTGGTTCCTTCTGCTGTAACGGTGTCTAATCAAGTTGTTCCTAGATGATTATTGTGATAGGCAAGGATGAAAACTCTTGTTGATTGATCTCAAATTGATTAACATGTGGTTCCTCCTCTTGAAATTTTTCATCCTCTTGAAACTTTTCATATTCACTAATGGGAGGAACTAATGAACACTCTTGAGTATTCAAATCTTCACCTTCATCTTCTAGGAACTCCACATGTGACCCAAATGGTGCATCTATTGGTTCTGGATCATCTAAGATTGGGCTATAACCCTCATATTCATATATGGGAACTTGATATGGTGCAAGTTGTGGTTCATCTTCAATAACACAGACTTATTGCACTGCTTTAAAAATCGGTAGTTGAAAGTCATGGATCGAAATGAAGCCATAAGCTACCATAAAATCTCTTTCCAACTTAATAGCAGCAACCTAGGAATCCTCCAGAGTTTGAGGTTCCTTATTCCTGAGAAAAATACCCAAAATGCCATCAAATGCCTCAAGATAAAAAATCAAAGCACAAGCATCATTAGGTCTTATAGTAATAGAAAATTTATAATAATTTTTAGAAAAATGAGCATTAAAATCAGTGACAGATTCATCCCCATTCTTTTCAATATGAGTAAAATCATTAATTAAGGAATAATTTTTTGGCTTATTCACCCATCTTTCAGTAAACTTCTCCTAGAACGAATCTCATCCATCAATGGAGGAATCTGGAAGGGATTTGTACCATGTATGTGCCTCCCCCTCAAGGGTCAACACAAACATCCTCATTGTCACATCCTCATGTTTCACCTCAAAATCATCCAACAGTTTTGAAAAAGTAGCCAAGTGGTCCTCAACCGATTCTCCCTACCTTCCTATAAACAAAGGTAATCATTTAAGCCATTTACGTGTAGGTAAGTAATGAGGATAATATGGGAATTCAACAAAGCTTACTGGGTCAAAAGTAGAAAATCTCCACCTTATTGGTGGCCTCACAGCTACAGCCATATTGTTAATCTCGTATAGAAACAAGCACAATTGCTACCCTACTAATAGATCAAGATGGAAATAAAAGGAAATATAAAGATGTCGAAGATACACACACCATAGTGCTCATCGAAAAAGAACTTATCTAATATCTCTTACGCTTACCAACTTTAAGAGGAGTTCTTGGTGAAATGATAGCCTTGTTCCGTAAATATGTTAGAGTTACTTCAAACTCAGAACTAGACTTTGTGAGGGAATCAAAACTGAAAGATATTCTTGTGTAAGTCCTCTGTGGATTCATCCTAGTATCCTATGGAGTCACCAAGTGAGTTAGAAAAAATAAAACAATTAAATAAAAAACTCACCAATTGTCGTTTACCAAGGTTGGTGTTCCTCGACAATGGCGCCAATTTGTTAGCACAAATTTCCACCCTCCAATTGAAATGATAATTATGTTATGATAGTGATTAAAACCTCACTAATTAAAGGAGTAATGGACCCAACTGTCACTAACCAAAACCCCTCTATGTTTGGGCTAGTTCTTGCTAGCCTCTAGAGGGATTCCCTAGGCACAATGAAGCGCCTTGTTGTTGTCTTTAAGTCTAAATTTTGTGTATAAAATATACAAAACAACAAGATGTTCATCTTGGACAATGTGTAAAAGCAATCCAAATGATGAGGAAAAACAATCTTCTACGCTTGGAGGGAACCTGCAAGGTTAGCACAATGATAATAGATTGGAAAGAAGAAGAAAACTATTCAAAAATATCAGATTTAATCATGATGAACAACTTAGAAAATGACATATCAGATTACAAAGTTACCATAGTACTGCCAAGAAAGAGGTTTGAAGACAAACACTCACTTCTTTATTGATGGAGCTTACAAGAGGATTGTGTGTGCCACACTTGGCAATCCTACAACCAGTACAATGACTACTTTTCTCAAAGAGGAGCCACTATACTAGAGAACAAGAGAGAAGGGAATGAGAGAGACAATATGTTGCTACTATAAGAACTGACCAAGAACCTTTGTGAAGCATCCAATATATAGCATAAGGAGTGCGCATATCCCAAGGGAGAAGGAGAAGACACATGAGTTGTTAAATTTGGAGTCTAAGTGCATGAGGAAGAGAGATATGTGAGGAGTGTGAGATGAGTGAGTATATGTGATTATATGTGAGCGTTTGCATGAAGGTTACATGTGCACAAGAGAGGAGAATGTGCCCTAAAACTTAGGAAGGCACACTTGAGGAAGAAAGGGAGGAGTAATGAATGATAATGAATGTGAATTGGCTTTATGGAGTGAAAGAAATGCATGGAGGAAAAATTTATCTTTCTAATGCATGTCCTTTTGCTAAAATTGACAAAATCATAAGTGAGATATGGCTAAGAGGAAATTCGCCCTATTTTTTAGGGAATTTGCTATTTTTTAGGAAAATACGGTTTAAACTCAACTAGAGACAAATTTTAAGGAGTTGATGCATGGCAAGTGGAGGGGTGATTATAAGGAGTAATCTATGGCTAAATTTAATCCTAGTTATGCGACTCCCTTTTCTCAATTAACTATTAATTCATGCTCAAGTATTGGAAATATGTGACCCATGCCTAGGGGGATGCCACATCACTCTGTAACTTTGCCACATGTCGATCTCTAAGGGTTCCACTTGGCACTTCATGGATGATGGTTCTACCTGCTAAATATAGACATTTCTAAAAATAGAATCCAGATCCTAAATTTTAGGAAACTGTCCACATCACCAAGAATGACTGGGAGAACATTGCCACATGTCACTATCTAAAAATAGACACTACTAAAAATATAAATTTGTATGAATGACCTTGAATTTATACTCATCGGTCTCGTCTTTCCAGAAGGGATCCAAATATGTGATCAGAACTGACATGTGAAACCTGGTGCTCAACCTGCTAAAAATAGTAAATTGTGCCACATCATCCTGGAAAAGATCTAAAAGACTCTGGATGTCTCAAGGATCAATATTGCACACTTTTGAATCTGAATATGAGGCCTAGAGAAACACTTGCTAAAAATAGAATTCTCTTGCACGTCGCTCGAAAAAGTGTCATCGGGCCTAGAATAATGCAAGGACTCATAGTGTATTCTGATAACAACTCCAAATTACCAAGAGACCCACTCAAACCATGTCTCCTAAAAAATAGCAGCACCTTATGTATGTATGCATATCTCTCAAAAATTCTTGGAAACCAAGTCCACTCTAACTCTGAACCAAACAACCAAGTACCGATCATATACCTGCCTCCGATGGGAACCAACCTCTTGCTCAACACTAGTGTTAAACTCTGGAAGAATCTCAGAATGTCAGCCAAAGGAATGCATGTTGGCTCTTAACCCTCAATATTTTCAAGGGTGAAAATCTACAAGTTAAAACAACCTCAACAAGGTCAACAACCACTCTCAAGTAAACCACGGGGTAAATACCAACTCCCTCTTACACCTAAATTGATCTCAGCGACAAAAGCTCTGATACCATGTAGAAATTTTTTGAATAGGGAAATTAATGCAACTCCAAAAATTTCACCTTACAAGGAGGTTTCCCAAATCTTAACCCTAAGAATTTTTAGCCTTAGGGATGATTTTAATTATACATAAAACAAAAATGACAATGGAAAATAATTTATTTGTTCACAACTTTAATCACTAAGATAATTCAAGAGAAAAGATACCAATCTTATGCCACTAAGTTTCAGTCCTCTAGGGAAATTTTATCATGCATTAACTAGATTTAAAAATTACTTATATGACATCAATTATGAATTATAGTGAAGTCTATCCTATTGTATTCAATATCTATTTTAAAACCCTTAATGATTCCTCATTAACATGTCAAATCAGCAAAACAGATATGAGCTGGTAATTACAAAACCATAAACACAATGATCATAAAAATCGAATCTACAAATAGACAATATTTTACAATTGAAAACTTAACACACACACACACACCTATATATATAAAGTATAAGTACATACTATACCTTCATCCCAAGGCTAGTAAAATCCTCTAGCTCTCCAAAACCCTAGCTAGGGAAAACCATGAAAAAACCTAGCTACACCAAATATCCTCCACAAACAAGTATCACACTAACAAGACCCCTTGGCTCCAACCAAGACATAACCTATATCTTCTCCTTCCAACAATCATAAGCTTCTTCTTCCCCAAGGCTCCTCACAAACCTTATCTCCTTGGTCTTATTAGAGTAAAACCCCACCCCTAACACATTAAAAGAATCCTAAAAGAACCCTAGCACTCCAAGACCAAGAGAGAGAAATACAATGAAAAATCCACAAGAGAGAGAGAGAGAGACTTAATCACTCTTCTCCTCACATCTCTAAAAAAAATATGATCAAGATTATGAATGAAATTCCTATCTTCTTCCTCTATATATATGAGAGGCAAGGGAGGTCAACAATACACAAGTGGGCCTAAACCCTTACAAGCAACCTACTAAAAACAAATAGGCCCGCACATGTCAAGCACTCCTCTACAAGTAACACATTTCAAGCTCCAAGGTGATAACGATCCATAAGCAATGCTCCAAGGCAAGGCTGTTACTCCTCCAAGTGCTCTAATTCTCCAACACCTCTACAAAGAAATGTGTCATATTTGGACCCACCCACCCACAAGTCCACTCCCTCAACCCAAGCTAGCATAATTCAAGTACAAGCCTCCTCTTATTAAATGATCCAAGAAAACATGTGTTGTCTAGGGCTCAATTCCCTCATCCACAATTCCCAATTCCCATCCTCTAGTGAAAGGCATCCTTAAAACAATCAAAACTATCTTTGTTAAATTTAGAGCTTCTATTAAGTTCTTTTCAATCTACTAGACAATAATAGCATAAGCAGGATCACTGCGAGAAACACAATCACAAGGTACAAAAAAAAAAAAATCTTGGGAAACCCTCAGGGGGAAGAAAACCCAACAAAAATTTCCTTAATATAGATTTCCAATACAATGCCAAGATAAAATATCAAACCACAAAGAATATCCAAGATTGAGCAATGCGCCTCTCTCTCCTTCTTCTGGCAACTGCAGTGATCTCCAAAACTTGCGCACTAAATGAGTGACTGAGTGAATGTGAGAATGAGTTGCTAGCCTCTCTTATTTATACTAGCTAAGGAGCGCTAGGGTTGTTTATTTTCATCAAGCATGGTCGACTTCTTCATCTAGTGGCTAAAACCACTTTAATTATCCCTACAAGCCAACTTCTCAATTAACATCATTTGATTAGGGTTTGACGAATCCACAAAAGGATATTTGGTCATACAAAAGTCTTGAAATGATCAATCCACAAAAGGTGATTGATCTACATGATAATAGCTCAATTATAATTAGAATATTCTTCATAGTTACAATATTTCAACCTTCCCCCTTAACAAGAAGGGTATTATATAATACAACATCATCGAGAGAGAGAGAGAGGGTAGCAACATCATCATCATTTGGAACACTGATTGGTGCATCTATAAATCATCGAAAGTTTTTCTCATCATCAATAACAAAATTGTTCACAACATGGAGTTGGGATAGTATCATCATCGTCATTCAAATCATGGAGTTGGAATAGCATCACCATCATCATTCATAGCATGGAGTTGGAAAGGAATCATCGTCATCATTCTTTTCATCAACATTAATTAGTATAACACTAATACAAAATCATCAATTAGTACAATATTGATACATCATCATCAACAACTTCAACATGAAGCTGAAGTAGCAATTTTATCATCTTCTTCTACATGAAGCTGAAGTAGCATCATCATCATCATATTCAACATGAAGTTGAAGCATCAGCATCAATAGAATGAAGATAGAATAATAATATCACCAACACGAGGCTAGTACACCAACATCAATAGCACAAGGATGGTACATCAACATGAACAACACGAGGCTGGAGCAACATAAACAACACAAGGCTGAGAAAACAACATCATCAACATGACATTGAGACAACAACATCATCCACATCATCAGCACGAGGTTGAGATAACAACATCATCAACATCATCAGCACAAGGCTAAGAAAACAACATCATCAACATGAGGTTTAGATAACAACATCATCAGCATATGGAAACAAAATGAGGCAGTTGCAACAACAACATTTTTTGGTACTCTGACAGACCCTAGGGATCTTCCCAGGAATCATAAGATTCCCTAGGATATAAAATCCTAACAGAGCTACCACGTGGTACTCTAATAGACCATCCTTACCAGACCTTCGGGATCTGCCCAAGAATCATAGGATTGCCTAGGATTATAATAATCCTAACAGAGATCCCACTATTGACCATAGTTGGCATATACATGCACAGGTACTTTGACAGACCATCCTTACCAGACCTTCAGGATATGTCCAGGGATGATCAGTCCCCTAGGATATAAAATTCTAACTCAGCTACCCGTTGTTGGTCAGGATACCATAGTATCATCAGCATCACTCCCACTTTTGAGGGAGGTCCTTTCAGACTATACCAAGCTTGTCTCGAAAGTATTCAAACTTTACACGAGATAGAGGCTTAGTCAACACATCTGCAACCTACTCATCTGTGTCAACATATTGGAGCTTTACAACTCCCACCGTATTTATATGTGCTTCAACTTGTCATGGAACACAGGGTTCTTCGTCATCTTTATGCAACTCTAGTTATCACATAGAATCACAGTGGCTTCAATCTCCAGATCGAATAGACATGTCAACAACTTATGAAGCCATATGGATTCACAATTGTTGTAACATGCTACAATGTACTATGATTTTGTCATGCTGAGAGAAATACGGGATTTCTTCCTGATCTGCCATGAAGTCATGGTTGACCCCAAACTAAAACAACATCTTGAAGTGTTATTTCTATCAGAAACACTTCTAGCCCAATCTGAATCAGTATAACCAACCAGTATGAAGTCATGATCTCCATAATAGCAGAGACCATATTCCAATGTATCCTTAAGGTATCTCATCACATGTTTTGTAGCTACAAGGTGAACACGTCTAGGTTGTACCAGATACTAACTCAAGGTGTTCACAGAAAATCATATATCTGGTTCGATATTCGTTAAATACATCAATGAACCAATAATTTGTTTGTACAAAGTAGCATCAATCAATTCTGACGAAGTATCAACTAGCAGATTCAACTTTGTTTCCATGGGTGTGTTCATGAATTTACAACATATAAAACCTCTTCGGTATTTCAATTGCATACTTCCCTAAGGAAGATCTTCTCTGGGCTCTGCCAATCTTTAGGACCTAAGAAATAATGTATCAGGCTTAGGTCTTTCATCTCAAATTCTGCAGCAAGCTTCTTCTAGCAATCTGTGATGAGATTTTCTTCACCTCTAAAGAATAAGTTATCCACACATAGCAGCAATATAACTGGTCCATCATCCACAATCTTGAAGTAAATATTGGGATTAGCTTTACTCTTGATAAATCCCAAGCTCATCGAAAAACTATCAATTCTGGCATACCAAGCTTTTGGAGCTTGCGTCAACTTCTATACATGAGTTTTCTTGTCTGGTACTTTGAAACCAAATTTTCACATCTCATTGTACCAACCTGGTACACTTTCTCAGCTTCAACTTAGTATGCACAATCATGTTCTATCTCTATGTGCTTTTTGCAAAGCACTATCTGTCTCACTGTATGAGAGTGTGTCTTCTAATCTCTCTGCAACTATTCCTGTGGGACTGGGAATCTACACCTGTAGCTTCTCTGAAGCTGAGAATCATTGTAGTTGTTGAACTCTAAGAGTGGTTCAATAAATAATACTGAAAATAGCTCTTCTTATTTCATGGAGGTAACTCTATCTGCTATTTTAGTCATGTCTCCATGGCCTGACTAATGTACTGCACCAATTGCCACTTAATTTTAAATATGGGTATTTATTCCCTTGCATCTCATATTGTATATGAATCATGGTTGGTCTCGTTGTCTTCAAATACTGGAACTATTTCTTCGATTACTAGACCAAGTGTATCATCATAGTCTTATCCCTCTTGTTGGAGAATCCTCTGGACACAATTCAGTCTTTGTGCATCTTTTATATTGTTATATGCAACATGCTTGATCTGTTAGATCAATCTTGGAAGTCAACATTGACTTCCCTTCTAGTCTCATGGAAAAATCCATATCCTAGTCTTTGTGACTGGCTTCCTTCTCTATCACTGAAACAAGGGAATATTCCCAGGAGATTTCATGTCTCCTAGAGGTCTCTGGAGCTACGATCTAGTCTTCTCAACTCTTGGAATCTGTCTATGAGTCCTGGAAGATGTCCCTTTTTCCCATCTGATCCTCTTTAAGATCATGCTCACCATGTTTTCGATTTCTTCTGAGTCTACAAGGACTTCATAGACTCTACAAGATATACTTGGTGTTGAATACCAAGTCTTAATATTAAAATTTGAGTCAGACTTCAAGCGAATTATGCTTCCTGTCAAGGTGGCTTCGTTATCCTTTAAAAAAGTCTATTGTGAGTTCTTATTCTAATGTTCGGTCATCTTTGGAGCCTTTTGCTCCTTACAATCCATCTCCATATGAGATACTTTATATCTCAAAAGTAGTTTCTTCTTCATCTTCTGAATGTATACGATCACGTATACGACTTGGATAGTCTACTCCATCATTGTCATCTCAACAGGATACCTCTTTCTATTTACGGTTGATGGCCCAGGTGATCTAGGTGGATATTGGTGGCCACCTACCTATTCCATTTGGACGCCCACCATTGCTTCTTTCAGTTTTTCAGTTTCCGCACAATTACTATTTTTAGCAGTTTTTCGGGTCCTGAACTTCCGGAGCTGTTTTGAGGCCTTAAACGACGTTATAGAATAGATATTTCTACAATAGATATTTCCTCGAATAGATATTTTTAACGAGGTATAGAATGCATCAAACGGAGATCGTATGCCAAAGTTACATCCTCGGGAAGTTGATGTACCAACTTACCCAAACGGGGCCCATAGTCTTGGCGTTTCATCTCCTAGGGTTAGGTCTTTGGATGTTTAGGGTTTTCCATTGATTCTCAATAATAATAGGCCTCCGAGCCTCATTGTAACATAGTTCAGAGGCCAGTATCCTCCACATCTCTTCTCAGAGATAAGCTACCAGCGCCCTAGCTGGTTTATTTCCATTCTGTCTATAAGCATATTTCAGTCATTTGTTATTAATGAAATGAAGTCTTATTTCTGCTGCATCTCTGTGTTTATGTGTATTTCTGTATTTCTATATTTCATTGTGTTCCTACATAAATACGGATCAGTGGTATCAGAGCGGTCTGCTCATTCTCGATCCTTCTTTGCATGTCCCCAACGAGATTGGGGTATAAGGAGTTGGGGCTCGATCTGGTTGAACCTTTGCAAGATCAGCCTCGCAAACCCCGACGACTGCCCATGGGGGAAGAAAAGAAAG
>JASDQU011507496.1:30399-41090 GCA_032191745.1 Picea mariana
CCTTGACTTTTGCACTAGACTGTCTATGCTCACAAAGGTTATACGTTCCCCCTGACTTTTGCATTAGACTTACATCTTGACTTTTGTCTTAGACTTACAAGGCTTCTTCCTTTGCCTTGGCTAGACTCACAAGATCATATAGAATCTCGTTTGTCCTAACTTTTGGTTTGACTCATAGAGGTTGTATGTTCCCCCTGGCTTTTGTCAATACCTCACAAGACTGGTTGATTCTCCAAATCTCCCTGGCTAGTCTCGGGGTGGCCCACATGGCCACTCATTGGAGAATGATTGTCGATGCTACCAAATTTAACACTCCCTCTCAGCGAGGGAGTCATTCGTAGCCACACCAAGCTTGCCTCTCAGCTACACAAACTGTCTCAATGGCAATGGCTTGGTCAAGATATCCGCTACCTGCTCACTCGTGGCTATGTACTGTAGCTTTACAATTTTTCTCTGGACCATGTCTCTGATGTAATGGCATTTCATATCAATATGCTTTGACCTGTCATGAAATTTCGGGTTCTCTGTCAGTTTTATGCAATTTTGATTATCACAATGAACCACCGTCATCTCTAGCTTATCACCGAACAACCCAGAAACCAATTTTCTGAACCATATTGCTTCCCTGCTAACATCACTTGCTGCATGTACTCAGCCTCTGTTGTACTCTGTGCAATGGATCCATGTTTCCTACTTGACCATGAGATCATAGCAGATCCTAAACTGAAGCAGTATCCGAAAGTACTCTTTCGGTCCACTGGGCTTCTTGCCCAGTCAGCATCTTCATACCCATGCATAAACAAACCACCACTGGATGTATATCTTAGACCATAGGTAATGGTCCCTTTGAGATATCTTAAGATGTGCTTTGCTGCCACCTAGTGTCTTTGTCTCGGTTTAGCCATGAACTAACTCATTGCAATCACTACATATCATATATCTGGCCTGGTATGGATCATATACATCAATGATCCAATCAGTTGCCTATACATGGTGGGATCCACCAAATCTGAACCTGTATCAGAATCATGCAGCTTCCTCATGTTGGTAATCATCGAAGTAGACATGGATTTACAATCCATCATACCAAACCTCTTTAACAAATCCACTGTGTATTTACCTTGTGCTAGAAATATCTCGCCATGTCTTTGCCACACTTCCAATCCTAGGAAGTAATGCATCAAGCCTAAATCTTTCATCTCAAATTTTGAGATTAGCTCCCTCTTACACCAAGCTATTAGCCCTTCATCTCCTGTCAAAAAGAGATCATCAACATACAGGATTAATATAACAGGTTGGCTCCTTGTTATCTTGAAGTACAGATTCGCATCAGCATCACTTTTCTGAAAGCCCAAGCTTTTAAGAAAGCCAACAATCCTCTCATACCAAACTCTGGGAGCCTGCTTAAAACCATACAAGGCCTTCCCTAGCATGCATACATGAGTGTCTTTATTATGTAGTACAAAACCATCTGGTTGTTCCACAAAGACCTCCTATTCAACCTTTCCATTCAAGAATGTTGTTTTTACATCCATCTGATGTAATTTCCAACCAAGGACTGAAGCTAATGCAATAATAACTCGAATGGAGGTATACCTGGCTATAGGGGCAAAAGTCTCGTCGTAGTCAACTCCTTTCTGAGAGAAGCCTCTGGCTACAAATCTTGCTTTGAACTTTTCCACACTCCCATCGGCTGCATGTTTGATCTTATAGATCCATTTGGAAGAGACCATTGATTTGTCCTTTGGCCTCAGCACAATGTCCCAAACATTGTTCTTTAGAATAGACCTGTATTCCTCAAGCATGGCGTCCTTCCTCACTTGTAATTTATTTGCTTCTTCAAATGAACAAGGCTCAGCATCACTAATGTTGCTCATCAGTGCAACATAGCCTCCATACCTATGAAACCTCTTACTTTCCATGAAAGTTCCTTTGGGAGCAGCTATCTTTTATGCTCCTTGCACTGTTTCTTTAAGCCATGATGGCTTCCTTTTGGCTGGAGGTTCTTCAAGAGTTCTTTCCAACTCTTCAGCAGGTTCTAGGGGCTCATCACTTGGCCCTTCATGAGGTTCCTCCCTCTTATCATCTAACTCTTCATTTTCAAAAGAGGGTGAAGTTGGTTGAACTGCTTCTAATTCCTGTTGTAGATCTCTAGATTTCTTGAATGCAGCTTCCTCATGGAAAGTCACATCCCTGCTTACCTCTATCTGCCTCTGACCTGGTACATATATCATGTAAGCCTTGGGGTTCTCGTTGTACGCCACAAAAACCCCTTTCTTGCCCGAGGGTTCCATCTTTGTCCACTTTTCCTTGGGGACATGAATATATACTGGACACCCAAATATCCTTAGATGCCCTACTTCAGGTTTGGTCCCTAAGAAGACCTCTTCAGGAGTCTTGTCCTTCAAGATAGCATGAGGACACCTGTTCTGAATATACACGGCAGTGGAGGTAGCTTATGCCCATAAGGAATTTGGCAAATCCTAGTCAAACATCATGGCTTTCGCTACCTCACATATTGTTCTGTTTTTCCTCTCAGCAACACCATTTTGCTGAGGGTTATATGGCACGGTCAACTATCTCTTGATTCCTGCTTCCTTGCAAAAATCCTCAAACTGGAGAGATTCAAACTCTCCTCCATTGTTTGTTCTAAGAGTTCTAATGTGTTTCCCTGTCTGCTTTTCAATAAAGGCTTTCTATTCTTTAAACTTATCAAATGTGTCACTTTTCGCTTTAAAGAAATAGATCCAACATTTTCTAGAGCAATCATCAATAAAAATGGCATAATACAGGCAGCCACTGAGAGAGGGAAATTACATGGGACCACACACATCAGAATGAACCAGATCTAAGATGCCCTGAGCTCTACTATCACCGCTAGGAAATGCTTTCTTTATATTTTTACCAAGCATGCATCCTTTACAAATTTCATTTGTACTAAGAGAAATAGAGGGCATGCCACATACCATATTCTACAGGTCTGGAAGTGCTTTGTAATGAAGATGACCAAGGCTTTTGTACCACAACTCACTGGAACTAGTCACATCATGAGCTAATTCCTTAACTGACTGTCTTGTCACAACATACAGTCCTCCTCTGCGAGTCCCAATAGATTTTGTTGTACTCAGGTGGCTACCTTTAGCCCACAGAAGTGCCTTCCTGTACTTGAAGATCACCCAATATCCCTTGTCCTCAAGGGTTGCAACTGATAATATGCTCTTCCTGAGCCCTGGCACATATAATACTTCATCAACATGAAGCATTGCCCCAGATTCCAATCTAAAGAAGATAGAGCCTACTCCCTCTATCTTGTAACATTTGTCATCCCCAAGCTCAACTTGCTCTGCAAAGGATTTCTTCTTGAAATTTGAAAGGATCTCCTAGTATCATGTCATGTGCTTTGATGCACCATTGTCTACTAACCAAGTTCTCAACCCTGTGATAACTGTATTGGATAAAGCAAAAACCAAGTACTATTCTTTTATATTTTCTCTTTCATTAGAAGGACTTTTCTGATTTCTTTTGGATTCATCATCCTCAGCAATTGAGGCATGATGTTTCCCTTTCCTTGGATTTTTCTTCTTAGACCAGCAGTCTCTAGCAAAGTGACCCAACTTATTGCAATTAAAAAATTTAATCTTAGATGTATCAAGATTCTTTCCTTTGAATGTATCTTTAGTATTTATCTTCTTCTGAGAGCCTTTCTAGAAAGTGACCTTCTGCTTTCCCTTGAATCTTGATGCTAATGTCGAATGCTCTTCTTTGGATGGCTCACTCCTAGTAGCAATGTGACTCTTCTCTTGGAGACAATCATGCCATAACCTCTCAAACATGGGTTGAATCTCTCTCCCACTCACGCTAGATAAGAAAGTCTCCCATGAAGAAGGAAGACCATCAAATATGGCCTGCACTAAGTCATCATCATCCACTGTGACACCTGTGACCAAGAGTTGATCTCTGAACTGAGCTATCCTAGAACAGAGAGATGCAACTGATTCACCTTTCTCCATCTTCAAATACTTAAGTTTGTGTTTAAGTGTCCTCTTCTGACTTGGTGCCTTTTTCTCATACAGATTTACCAAGGTATCCATACTTTCCTTGGCAGTCATTAATGAAGTCATTGTTGGCATTATACTATCTTTGACTGAGTCAAAGATAATTCGCTTGGCCTTTGCTTGATTCTTCCTGAAGGTTGTTCTTCCAGCATTAGAGGTGGGTTCCTCCATCACTAAGATCACATACTGCTCAAGATCATGCTCCTGCGAGATATTCATTATCCTGAGCTTCCACACATTGAAGTTGGAAGTTCCTTCAAGCCTATCCTCAGCCCTGACAGAAATGGAGGATGCCATGGAACTCACGCTGGAAACTGATCAAACTCTTGGATCTACGTGTACCTTGTTGTTGCACTTCAACAAGCTTTTTCATACCCTTAGCTCTAATACCATGTTAATTTATAGAGCTTGATTTAATATGCGGATTATTTCTTTAATTTTTGCAACACTTTGATTCCATCTTAATACATTTCAACAATGCAGAATCATAATTGAATAGCAATAACCATGTAGATCCACAAGCATACACATCAACAACACATATACCCTAAGGAAACCCTATACAGGGAGAAAAACCCCAGCAAACAATCTTCCTTTATTGCAAATAATATGTAAGATCATATATAATAAACCACCATAAAAATACCTGATTGTATGACCAGCAAACAACAAAATAATTCGTTGTCCTTTACTGTTGTTATAAACTTGACTGTGTGACCAACAAACAACAAAATAATTTGTTTTCCTTTACTGTTGTTATAAACCTAATTGTATGACCAGCAAACAACAAAATAATTCACTGTCCTTTACTACTATTATAAACCTGACTGTATGACCAGCAAACAACAAAATAATTCGTTGTCCTTTACTGTGTAGAATAATAGACAGCGGACTCATACGCTGCCCACTCTCGTTCACTTGCAAACAGTCTCCTTCCCCTCACTCTTGCGTTGCATTACGAGTGAATGATGAAAAGGGGTCGAGCTCTGTATATAATAGGCGCAGGAAGGAGAGAAGAGTGAACTCGAATTAGTAACAGCGTGCATGTCTTTACAACTAGACTTTACAACTCAACTCGAATTGTAACTTAACTTGTGACTAGACTTTGCATGACAACTCGCCCTTGAGACTTGGCTTTGCATGGCATGACAACTCAACATGCCAACTCGACATACAACTTGACATGCCAACTCCACATGCAACTCCACATGCAACTTCGACATGCAACTTGACTTGCCAACTTGACATGCAACTTGACTTTGTCAACTTGAGTTTAGACCACTCAAACTAGACATGCAACTTGTCTTTTACAACTTGAGTTTGACAACTCAAACTAGACATGCAATTCGACTTTTACAACTTGAGTTTGACAACTCAAACTAGACATGCAATTCGACTTTTACAACTTGAGTTAGGCAACTCAAATTTCTTTTCATGGTGGATAATGTTACACGTGCCAACGCACTAGATCAATACATTTACGTTCTTTGCATAAGGAACATTGTTTGTTTCTAGCTCATAGGAATTGTACATTCAACCTAACTTTTGCTAGATGCCTTGACTTTTGCTCATGGCTCACAAGGCTTGACTAGGCTCACAGAGGTTGTACATTCCCCCTGACTTTTGAACTAGTCTGTCTATGCTTACAGAGGTTGTACGTTCCCCCTGACTATTGCATTAGACTGTCTATGCTCACATAGGTTGTACGTTCCCCCTGACTTTTGCATTAGACTTACATCTTGACTTTTGTCTTAGACTTACAAGGCTTCTTTCTTTGCCTTGGCTAGACTCACAAGATCATATAGCATGTCGTTCATCCTGACTTTTGGTTTGACTCACAGAGGTTATACGTTCCCCTGGCTTTTGTCAATACTTCACAAGACTGGTTGATTCTCCAAATCTCCCTGGCTAGCCTCAGGGTGGCCCACATGGCCTGTCATTGGAGAATGATTGTCAATCCTGCCAAATTTAACAGGGTCCACTGCCACTCCTTCAGCTAAGATTACATGGCCTAGATACTGGATTTCCTTTTTAAAGAAATCGCACTTGATGAATTTGGCGTACAGTTGATGTTCTCTTAACACTCGTAACACTATTCTAAGACGTTCTTCATGCTCCTCTCAATTCTTGGAATACACCAAAATGTTGTCCACAAATACTAAGACAAACTTGTCTAAATACTTGTTGAGCACACTATTCATCAAACACATGAATGTAGATGGCTCATTTGTAAGCCCAAATGGCACCACAACAAACTCATAGTGCCCATACCTTGTCCTAAAGGCTGTCTTATGGATGTCCTCATCTTTAATCCTGACTTGATGATATCTCGACCTCAAATCTACTTTTGAGAAAACTGTAGCCCCTCTGAGTTGATCAAAGAGATCGTCTATTCTAAGCAAAGGGTATTTAGTCTTAATGGTCATCTTGTTCAGTTGTCTTTAATCGATGCATAGTCTCAAGGTACCATCTTTCTTCTTTACAAATAGGGTTGGTGCTCCCCATCTCCGAACAGCCCACCAATCAATGGTCCCTGTCTCTTCAGATCAACAGTTGTCGTTCTCCGCTGGCTAACACAGGGTTTTAAGGACTGACAACAGTCTGTTTCAAGGACTTAGCCCTTTTTCGAATTTAGCAAGACTTTGATCCTGACTTTCAAGGGTTCAAAACCACTCCATGGCCAATACAAGTTATTAGAACTTAAAGAAAAGACCTTGCACGATCTTACAAATCCTCCAAGAAGAAATATAGAATGTTCGAGCAAGCAGCAACTCACACTTAGTCGTTTTCACAAATTAACATAGCAATAAACAACATTACAACATAGCTCATCTTACAGGCATTCAAAATCATAGATTATGTTCACAGACTTTCTCTTAGATTCAAGCATTTACAGATTCATACAAATATTCCATTCATAAGCATTCAGATATATCATAGTTAGATGAGTGCAGATAAACACTTATCTAATAAGGAAATAATCCAATCCAACTGACTGAGAGATGATGTATTTCCTCCCAACCTTAGGCTTTGTTGTAGAGTCACTTCATACAGCACGCCACCCCTGTGCCAAGCCATGATACCACCAAGGAAATTGACTCAGCAGAGTTCTGAGTCTATGATGATCCATGAAGGTTACTCTCCTCCCTCCTTTGACACAAAAGAAGTTGCCACCTCCCACTGAGCTTCAGGTTTTTGCAGGTTTATCATGTGGTTTCTCAACTGGATTTCCTCTGCACAAGGGAGTCCCTTCTCTGCTCAACAATACCTCGGCGACCTCCCCTTAGTAGTGGCAGTTTCTGTCCAGTAAGCACCAAGTTACAGCCCACTATTGCTCCAATTCGGGAATCTGGGTCTTCTTTATTCAAGGTGATCATCAACAACTCATACAAGCTTCATGTTTTCCTCCAGAAAGCTATTATTTTCTTTCTCAATCAATACATTCGCGCCCCTGCGCTCTCTTGCTCGTCCCTGAGCCTTTTCTACTCTGTCTTCTGTTGTGAGGTCTCTCCTCTATCTGAATACACTCTCTATGTGAGTGCTTCCTTGCTATCCTCTGCTAGCCCTCTCTCTTCTCATGTTCTCTGATTACCCTCTCTATGTGTGTTCTTCCTTGCTATTCTCTCTAATCTTTGGGTCTCTGTGACTTTCTGCAGTCCACCGTCCCAGTCTGAAGAGGGCAGTTACGTGTTATATTCCTGTCAGAGGTTCCATCACCCATTATCTCTTGTATGGGCCAACTGCCACAATCATTAACTCTCCACCCACCACTATGTAACTTCTTTCAATAGTCACATGGTTTCATACCAGTCTGATATGCTGGTAGGTGTAGTTATTATGTTTGCAAGCATAGATTAGCTTGTTGTGCAAGCTTCCTATTTTCTTCATTGATGCATTTCAGCTCCACTTCACTCAACCATTCCATCAGTCCCTCTGCCTCATCAATTTCCTCTAGTGTATCATGGCCAGTACTTATCAAGGTTGTTCCCTCTCAGTCAACAGTTTGGTGTTTATATTAAATCAAAACACAATTACATGCCTCATAATGTTAACATATAAAATCTGTGCATAATTACAGTCTTGGGAGAAAACAAGGTGTTACATCCTCTCCTCCTCTCCTTCACAATTCCACCCTAGGGTTTTATCACAAAACCCTAATCTCATGTCTCCAAAGGATAGACCCTAACCCTAGACCTTGAAGATGCTCCAAGATACTCCAAGAAGACCAAGAAACCCTAGCAACTCAAGAGAGAAAGAGAGATCAAGCACATGTAAAGACTCTAGAGAGAGAGAGAACGGGGCTAGTGCGCACTCTTCTCTAGGCCACATCTCATCACAAGAGTGAATACAACTGAGTGAATGAACGTATATGAATGGAAAGACTCTCTCATTCCTCTATTTATATGATAGGTAAGGAAGACCAAAAATACAATGTGGGCCTTAGCCCTTACAAACAACCTTCACTAAGTACTTGTAGACCAACACAAGTGAGACACTACACTCTAAAGTACATGTGTCATACTCCAAGGTGATGTCACGCACAATAATGGCTCCAATGTGATGTAGCTACACAAGGCAAGTCCACATCCCTCCATCACAAACCTCAACAAACTCGAGCAATCCTCCTAAGCAATGTACTCCATTGGGTCAGCTGCCCATGCAAGAATTCTGTCGAAACTCCAGTCGTCATCCAGCCATCTCCAATCCTCCAAACAAGAATCCAAGTTGTCACATGCCAACTAGGACCTGATGCCCTCCTCCAAGTTGCACAACGCTCCTCATCCCATGTAGGGAACTCTCCAAGCAAGTGGGTCCTTCATGGAACCCCAATGAAGGGTGTCAACCAAACTGTGAGGAGAACCCCAATGCCTAAAAAAAGAACACTAAGCCAGTAGCCATCTAAGGTCAAGCATCCAGCTATCTCAACTATGCAAATCCACCAAGGACTATCTCTAATGTGCCAATCCATCTCGGATCATCCAAAGGCTGAACATACACCATGTACCCCAAATCTCATGAAGCACCCCAAGCATGGTGTAAACACTTTCAGAGTAACCACAAAAGTTAACAAATCCATGTCACGACACTNCCCAAACATGGTGTAAACACTTTCAGAGTAACCAGAAAAGTTAACAAATCCATGTCATGACACTAGCCATTGTATCCTGAAATGCAAAATTGACTCCAATGATGTTATCTGCAATGTGATCATTAGTCAGGAACTAGAAGTACAGCAGTGAGCAGCAAACAGTTATAAATATGGTTGTGATACAAGGATATCTCCAACTCAAGAAAGCTTGCAGCCTTTGTCCCTGTGGAGCTAAATCTCCAACTACAGTTTGAATGCTTCGTGCAACACTCTTCAAATGATCATACCGCATCCTCACAATGCCAGTGCTCTTAGAAGGAGGGAATGTATCAAATTTCTAATGAAGTTCAATTGAATAAACTGCCTCAGCATGGGAGAGGCGGGTATCCAATATCGAAATTACAAATGCCAACCAAGAACATATATAGGGAAATTGATGGCAGTATTACCATTGCAATACAAACTGCATTTTGGCCCAGCTACAAAATAAGAAATGTTTAACCCTAACAAGCAGGGTTCAAAAAGGGATAAATAACCTCAAAACTAACAACAGGCTGCAGCGAAATTCATTTGAAATTTTCCAGAGGGATTAAACAATGTACCTCTGATCTGTTCTGCAATGAGCAGCAGGGGTTGGCAGGCTGATTTGACAAGGACACTCAGATAGCTACTCCTGAAATCAACTAGCAGCCACGTGCAGTTTGTTGATGGCACCTTGCTGAATAAGACAGAGAACGAAAGGCGCAAGAAGGCCAAGCAGACGCACTTCTGAAGCCCTAACTTCATAGTCTGATTCATAATTGCTGCGTTCTCAATATGATCTCGCACATTTGTTTATGTTTATGCTATCTCAGGAATGGCCAGTGGGCTACCAACTATCTCTGTTTATGCTGATATGGATTAAAGCCTATTAACACTGTGTTTGATTGTCTGGTTTTGTATAAATATATATAAGTTATTAGATCTAGGTTTAAGTTTTACAGTTCGGGTAAGTTATCAAGATCTGGTGTGGAATGCGGAGTTTTTTCTCAGTTTGTCAGAATGGACCATTTTAATATAAATCCTTTTTTAAAGCAAAAATATGTATGTAACAGTAACAGCAGAACACCAATAAGTACACAAAAGCATTAATCGCAATGGTCAAATAGCAAACAGCCTATCACCAACAGAAACCCATTGGGCTCCGTACAGCAGTATTTTTTTGGCATCTAGTGTTATGAACATGGAGTTATTTTTTGATCAAATTTAGGCGATATGGGGTATCGTTTTTTTTTTTTCCATTCGAAAAAATAAAAAATGGCGAATGAGAAACATACGGATTTCAGATTCCATCCATTCGAATTCAGATGAGTTGTATACCGGACTCTCTCAAGCCATCAATGACGGCCTTAACCTTTCCGTGGTATTTCTGTTCTCTCGTCATGAAGATTGAGACTGCGGGGATGTCCTTGAAGAGGAGACGCTGCCCCAATATCTTTCCGATCTTGGAGGCTGCGGACACATCCCGAGTGGACTCCATTGATGTGCGGAGGACCTGCTCCTGCGAG
>JASDQU011507498.1:1794-18043 GCA_032191745.1 Picea mariana
TATGAGTAATGGGGGTTTAGGCATGGGATGATGGTAAAAAGTAAGAATCTTTAGGTCATTTCTGCATGCATGATAAAACCCTTAGTGCTAGTCCGTAGGAGGGATTTCCCACCCATAACAGAATTGGTGACCATATTGGGGATCTCTAGGGTTTCTGAGATTATTTTTTATTGGGTATTTTTAAAAACTGGTTTCATTCCTTGCTTTTAAAGTTTCTGCAAAATTTTGAGCTAACAGAGATTCTGGTCTTCCATACCAGTTATCTTTATTTCTTTGGTTGACTGCATTTTTTTTCAAGACCCATAGAGGTACACGTGGCCTATATAAGGTCTGCATGCATGTACCCACGCCCTACCTTCCCATAGCCCACGTGTACATGCTGGCTGAGGAAGTATCAGTTGCGTGTATGATTCTAGAAAAATTCTTTTAGAGAGCCAGTCATCCTCTCCCCTGTCAAAAATAATCCTTTTCAAGGGTTTTCTGGACCTCTTTCTAGTCTTTGTTGTTTGCAGTCTATAGCTTAGGTTTTAACTCAGATTAGTTTTTTCTATGAAGTTTTCCTTGAATTGTTTTCTTTTTTCTATTAAAGTAAGTGTCTGAGTCTTCAAGAGATCCTGGTTCTCAGTACCAATAGTCTCTTCCTGGGATGGATTGCTTGGCCTTTCATTCATATTAGAGTTTCATAAGTACACACGGCTTGTATAAGGTCTGCACGCATGTACACTCGCCCTGACTATACACAGGTCGCGTGAACACGCTTGCTGTTGAACTATCAGTAGCGTGCCTGTGGAGAAAATTTTTGTTTAAGGTAAGGAAATCATCCTTTCCTTTGACAAGAGTTATACCTTTCAATTTTTTGGGTCTCTGTCATAACAGTCAGTAACTTAGGTTTGATCACAACAATAGCTTTCTTTTTCATTAAGAATTTTTCCTCAAAATTTTCTTTTTATAGGGTTTTTAGACAAGTGTGAGAGTTCAGTTTTAATTTGCTTGTGTGTTATTCTTAAAATGACTCTTTGCGATCTACGCTTAGGCCAGAAGTTTTCTTGGTTTTTACTTGTTGATATTTTTCATTTTTTCTTTGTGAGCATTAGAATAAAAAAAAAATCTTTTATTTCTTTGTTTGGTTAAATAGTGTTGGTTTGCATTAATAACCAGGGAAAAGTCTTTGCTTTCATAAGTTCTTGACGGTTTACTTATATCATAAGTAGCTTGTAGTCGAGTGAAATCCTGCTTTGAGTTTGTTGTTTAAAGATCTTAGAAAAATTTTAGTTTGAAAAGTTGTTTAAGATTTGAGTCAAGAAGAAGTTATTTTGTTTCCAGCTTTCTGTTTATTTTTTTTTCGTCTTTGAAACATCACTAGTTTCACTTTCATAAACTTTGAATTAATACAAGCCATAAAAATTAATGCTAAATCTAAAATTCATTAGACCTTTTATGTTTGTAGGGTCAACCAACTAGTTTAGGGTTAGGGCCTTGAATTAGGCTAGAGAGGAAACTCTTCAAGGCCATTAAATCAAACATTGGAGTCTGAGTTAGGGAGTGTCAAAGTCCAGTATCGTGAAAGTTATCCAGGACCCCCCTCTAACATAGGGGATAAACATGAGGTTTTCTGCGGAAAGGTAGCAGAGATAACCCCTCCAAAGCTGGACCAATCGTAGTGGAGAACACATATAGAGGGCTTGTATTGGGATTTCGTCGATTGCATTTGCCACAGAGCTTTGTGGGTCTCGAATCCATTCGAGGTCCTTAGTTATCTTCCATACCACTTACATTCGATACCCTTGACAGGTTTCAGGCTTGATACCCTTCTCATTGTGGTCTACCTGACTTTCAACTGTACTCGCCTAGTGATTGTTCGGGTGCTGGCAACCTAGTTGCCTATCGTCTTTTAGAGACATACACAGGTGACTGCGGGGATATACCGCGGTACTTAGGATAGACATCGGACCACGATTTGCAGAGTATACCCGGAGGGTTCTTCCGTGTTCAAGTTGCACTTGCACCGGTAAGTTTCTCTAGTGTTGGTTGTTGTAACTGTTCTTCCAACTAGTTTAGTGTTTGCTTGTTTTATCTTAGAGGGATCTTTTTAGTGTGTGTTTTTTTTTGAACGAGTAGAAATCCCTAGTGTGTCTTTGATCTTCTCACACAGTGGAGGATCACGAGCTCCGTCGGTCACGAAGGCTTCTGGGCCTATCACCGGTTACACTGGAGCTACCTCTGCCACCATTAAGGCGAAAGCTAGACCAACAATGGTCTTTTGAAGCAACCGGGTCACAAGAAACTGTACCCAACCAACATCTGGAGGAAACGATCATTTTAGACCTTGGAGAGAAATCTTTTGGTCCATCCGAAACTCCAATCACTAATATTTCATCACCCATCATTGTACGGATTCACCCTTACGAGTGCCAGACAGTGTCGCACGCAGCAATGGAAACAAATGTTGCCACTTCTTCTGGGAATTCTTCAATTCCCACTACGGTTGTCACCACAGGGGATATTCCACCTCCTAACCCACCGTCACCAGTCTGAGCCACCATGGTCTCGACCGCCTCTACCTCGAGTAGTGGTCCAATCCCGTCTATGGCGGTGACCACTACCCCTTTCACATCGAGTGAGATAGGCCCTCCGTTATCATATGGGATGCCTAGCTCAGGTACAAGTCATGTACTTTCCTACTCCACTTTACAGACTTTAGGTCTGGGGGTAGGGAGCTGTAACACTCCTCTGCAAGGACACATGGGGGGCACTTCAGCTCCTTTTAATGCTTTCCGTTACGGGGGAGGTCATATACCTCCTTCGTCCCCTTCACTCGGTGGCACCCACCAGCAATCCGCTAGGCCACCCACACACCATACTTCTCGGTGGCACCCACCATCAATCCGCTAGGCCACCCACACACCATACTTTATTTGGAGCAGGGAGTCAAGGAACACCTTCTCATAATATGTCGGTAGGTTCGACACCGTTTTCTTTGTTTGGTGCATTTGGTAACAACGCTTTCTCATCAGCTTCTTTCCCAACTGGGGAAAACCCCGGTTATAGACAACCTATTCCTATGCAAGGTACTATTCCTACACAAAGGGAAAACACAGGAACTTTTTTCGCATCAGGGCCTTGGAATTCTTGGCAAGGATCAGTTCCCTCGTCAGGAATACTAATCTAGGGAAATTATTTTCACAACCAATGGAACCCCAAACAAGGTACTATGCTTATGCCCATGGGATCGGCATGGGGCAACCCTTCCCAAAGTCCTTCGAATGTAATGCATGCCCAACCATCTACGTCCTATTTTGGGAATCAGTCGATGATGTCTCATCACACGCATAATTCATACACTGGTCATGGCCATGGTTTTTACCAAGAACCCATGCCAGTAGCCGAACTTTTGCTGGCAACCTGGTGCCAGTCAAACTCCAGGTCCCTTTTTCCATGGTTATCACCAACAACCCAAACTACCTTTCTTGGCAACCTTGCATTTGCCAGACTTAACAAGGTTGTTGAATGACCCTATCTGTCATGATCCACGTTGGCCCCCTATGCCGACGAAGTTTTCTTTAGACATACCAAAGTTTGAGGCCAAGCCTAATGAAGATCCAGGAGATCATGTGACCATCTTCCATCTTTGGTGCTCGTCTAACTCGTTGAAAGACGACTCCGTACAGTTGTGATTGTTTCAACGTACTCTCATTGGGAGTGCCGCGAAATGGTACATTGAGCTCGACCGCTCAAGATACTCTTCCTTCGACAAATTGACAATGGCTTTCCTAAACCATTTCCAATTACCTATGATATACGATGCTAGCACAGAATTGTTGGCCAATTTCAAACAGACAAAAGTGGACCATATCTCTAATCACATCCAAGAATGGAGACACCAGAAGAGTTTAATTAAGGTGCTAGTCACACCAACATTTCTTTTCAAGTGGTTCCTTAAGTCTTTGGTCCCACAGTTATCCAAAGACATCGCAATGTCGGGAGTGTTTTCCGAAGAAAATGCCATCATGAGAGCTCAATAGCTTGAGCTAATCCACTCTCAGTCTGGTTTATTATATGAGATCTTGCCAGATGCGCCACACTCAATACTTGATAAAACCATATAGAGAGTTGGACCACATGCCAATGGTATTTTTGGTTCAGCACAAACAAAGCCCACTGAACAACTCACAGAGCAATTGTAGCAATTGTTTATACAACACATAGAGGACAACCAAACTACTATTTTGGCTGCTCCCCCTACCCAAACATCGGATGTACACACAATGCAATTGACGAATCCAAAGGCCACCCAGCAGCCTGATGGAAAGAAAAAACAATGAAAGAAGGGCAAAGGGGATAAGAAACCCACTAATAATGTTGGTGGGGGAAACACTGAGAAATGGAAGGAGAGGTATCCGTGCAACCTGTGTGTGGAAGACCACCCGACCCACCAATGTCCTCGGTTTACAGAGGCCCAAAATTTTGTGACATAGCAATAGCCTCTCGTGTTAAGCAATCCATTTCAACATGGGAAAAACCTGACCCAAACCTCTACAAGAGCGGAAGGGGGCAGTCAAGGACCCTCTCCGTCTTCGAACAATCCTCCATCCGTGAATGTGTATATGATGAAGGGTGATTCTTTTATATCGACTAGAGTGCATGACTATAGTAAAACAAGAACTTATGAGAAGGGCAAAGAAGCTGAAATCCCACCTCTTCCTCTCCAGATTGAGAGGAATTTGGGTGAAACAATGACACACATCCCAAAAGGTGCGTTCAAGAAATCTTCTCACAACCCAAATGCAAGGGCCACCCAAAACTATTCTGTGGTGGAGGATTTGTCCCAAACCCCTTGTGCAATGTCCACTCTAGAGGTCCTCCAAAGTTTCCCTTCCTAGAGGAAAGCTTTGTTAGCCGCTTTAGGATCTACCGAGACTTGTAATACTAGTACAATCATGCTAGATACAACCGACTTAAAACCTCATCTGCCTTACCATGTAGCATTTCAGATAGTAGTGGCTTACCCCACGAAAAATTTTACTTGGAAAATTTTCCACACGATGATTGATGAGGGTGCCTCGACATGTGTTATGTCATTGGCATGTTGGAAGGCCATCGGCCAACCCATTTTTTCTCTGTCACCTACTCTTCTCACTGCTTTTGATGGTCGTTCGTTCCAACCACATGGTATCATTCCCTCTTTCCCCATGTAGTTAGGAGGGAAGACCATGTGCATTGAGGTAGAAGTAGTCGATGCATCCCTCGACTACAATCTCTTGTTAGGAAGGAGTTGGACTTATGCCATGCAAGCAATGGTTGCTACAATTTGTTGGGTCTTGTTGTTTCCGTAGGAGGACCGGATTGTGACCATTGATCAATTGTCTTTCTCCAGACCTGACCCTTCACTAGGGGCATCTGCAGGCCCGATGATTGACAATCACCAAGTGGGCGTAGTCAACAAAGGGGTTGGTTTGTGCCCATCTTTGATGAGTACCTTTGATTACCCGCCCCCTCAAGGCGATGTCAAGTTCATATCCGACCACCATAAGGTTGATATTTTCCAAGTTTCTTCGTTTCGCATGACTTACTTCAATGATCCGTGGATACTTCCTTCCCCATCGGCCATGATGGAAGGGACAGGACACCCTGGCATGTCCATGCCCTTGTCCGCAGTTGAAGTAGCGTACTCTTTAGTCCAGCAAGCTTTGGCTGACACCGATCCAACTCCTGCAAAAGAGTTAGATCCGATTCTAGAACCTATTTGGGCTCAAGGTTCTCTTACTGATACTAATGCGTTAGACTTAGTCTTTCCCTCTGACGAAGAAATAATTGAAGCAATGACTAGTCCAGCCAAACCCTAGGACGATCTCCATCACCGATCATACTTCCTCCCATAGTTAAGAAGAATCGAGGCAGGAGAATTCACCTTAACTATGACTGGAGATAGGTCTTGTCCTATTAATCCCTTAGCTACACATGAGGTTTATGCTGAGGGTAATATGACAACTATCACTAAAACTATACCAATTAATATCTCCAAAACCCCTGGCGTCATGGAGAATGTTTTCATTAGAGCTAATGGTTCTCGTGAAGAGATTAAAGTATACACAGATATTTTTAAAGAATTCTACGACATTTTTGCCTGGTCTTACGAGGAAATGCTAGGCATTGATCTAAAAATAGTTGAACATGAAATCACAACTTATCCTAATTCCAAGCCAGTTCGGCAGAAGCTTCGTCTAGTTAATGCCAGGAAAGTAGCAACCATTAAGGTTGAAGTCGAGAAATTGCTCAAAGCTAGTTTTATCTACCCTATCCATCTAACCTAATGGGTGTCAAATCCGATGCCGGTCAACAAGAAACATGGCACGATTCACGTATGTACGGACTTCCATGATTTAAACAAGGCCTGTCCAAAAGATAATTTTCCCACACCATTCATTGACAAGATAATCGTTGAATGTGCAGGTTGCGAGGCCTTTTCTTTCATTGATGGTTTTTTGGGATATAATCAGATACAAATCAAACCCAAAGACCAGCACAAAATGACATTCATTTGTCCATGGGGTACATTTTCCTATCGTAAGATGCCTTTTGGTCTCAAAAATCTTGGAGCTACCTTCCAGCGGGCCATGTCTTTTGCTTTCCATGATCTCAAGCATATAGTCCAGGCCTATTTAGATGATTTAGCATCTCGATCTCGCAAGAGAACAGATCATCCCACACACATCTAACTTATCTTTGAGCGATGTCGCCACTTCTGAATTTGCTTGAACCCAAACAAGTGTATCTTTTGCGTAACCTCAGGACATTTGTTAGGTTTCATAGTGTCAAAAATAGGGATCATGGTCGATCCTCTCAAGGTTGAAGCAATAGTTCAGTTGCCTCCCCCACGCACAATCCTTCAACTTTAGAGTCTACAGGGCAAGGAAATTTTTTTAAGGCATTTCATCGCCAACTATGCTGAGATCACAAAGGGATTTATGCTCTTACTGAATAAATACATTCCTTTTCATTGCGACGATGTCACTCAACGCTCCTTCGAAGCATTGAAATATTCCCTCACAACTACCCCTCTCCTTCATCCACCCAACTATAATAGAGATTTCTTATTATACCTAGCTGCAGCAGAGTCAACCATCGGCATGGTATTAGTTCGGGAAGATGATTTTCTCTCAGAATATGTGATCTATTACCTGAGTCGAGGCCTAGTCGGACCAGAACTCAATTATTCTCATATCGAAAAACTTGCATTGGCAGCCGTCCATGTTGTTCAACGTTTCTGTCATTATATTTTGTTTCACAAGACCACCGTCATTACCGTTGTGAATCCATTTCAATACATGTTGACACGATAGGTAATAGGCATAAAGATTAGTAGATGGATAGATGTCCTCCAGGAATTCGACTTAGATTTCATTTCGGCGAAATCCAAAAAGTCACTGGTTTTCGCAGAACTTATTTCAGAACTTCTGGTTGAGTCAGGTGATGTTGTGCCTGAAGAGTCGCCTATCAGAGGAGATTTTTTTTGATCGCATCTTCGGATCCCTGGTATGGATATATACTAGTTTATCTCTAGAATTTGAAGTGCCCCACCTCTGCTTCTCGTGATGAGCGTCGCCGTATACTCCATGAGGCCAAGAATTATCTCATACTCGATGATACGTTGTATCTAAGAGGTGTAGACTGCATCCTGCACCGATGCCTCACTCACGAAGAAGCAGTTATCATGCTTAACGATTGCCATATCAGAGCACGTGGTGGTCATTTGTCTGGGTTGGCAACAATCCAAAGGATTTTATGAGCAGGTTACTTCTGGACGACACTAATCAAATATTGTATCGAATCGATCAAGAAGTGCCACCTGTGTTAGATCTTCTCTCGAAAGATGAGGGCACATCCCACTCCAATGTTTCCTGTCATCACAATTGGTCCCTTCACCAAGTGGGGGATTGATTACACTACATGCAACCCTCCTTCAGTAAGGGGGCATCGTTATATCATTGTAGCCATAGACTACTTCCCGAAGTGGGTCGAAGATATGCCAATGTTTAAAGATGATGGAGAGACTGCAACTCTCTTTTTATTCAACCAAATAATAGCAAGGTTCGGCGTCTCGAGAGAGATTGTCACTGACCATGGAAGTCACTTTTAGAACTAGATGATGACTGAATTAACATCAAAGCTTGGGTTGCGGCAAGAAAATTCATCGCCCTACTACCCCCAAGCAAATGGTCAGGTGGAAGCTGTAAATAAATCTCTTAAGACCATCCTACAGCAAATGATCAACTCAGCCAAGTCAAATTGGAATTTGATGTTATACTCGACATTATGGGCTTACCGAACGTCTGTTAAGAATGCAACCGGTTTCTCACCTTTTCAACTCGTTTACGGGATGGGAGCAGTATTGCCTATAGAATGTTAGATCTCATCCCTAAAATTGGCAGTACAGTTATTGCCAGACACTTCTCCACTTGAAGAATGGTTATTATACCTTGAGCGGCTCAATGAGCAGCGTTGTGATGCGGCCCTAGCCAACGAGGCTCACAAACAAAAAGTCAAGTGTTAGTATGATCAATCTGTTCATCCTCAAATTTTCTCTGAAGGCAACCTTGTCTTGGTCTACGACCAAGATAAGGACCCCCTGGGGGCAGGAAAATTCAAACCCATGTGGTTTAGACCTTTCATCATAAACGAGGTTCTAAAAAAGGGCACTTATTGCCTGGTTGAATTTGAGGGAAATGCTTTGGCAGAGCCTAGAAATGGGCTCTACCTCAAGAAGTATTACTCATAGGTAGGTCACCTTAGGTAACTTTTTGTAACATATGTATAGTCTTTGTACTATTACTTTCTGGTTTCTTTTAGTATTATGGATGTGTCATTTTGATGTTATCTTTTGTCATTGTGACAAATGTCAAGTGAATTAGAGGTTTTCATTGGGTACGTAGATGGTGCTAGCCGACACACTCGGAGGCTTGCCTCCGCAGCTTGGGTAATTTTTACACCTCTAGGTCAGTTATTATCTTCTGGAGGTATATGCTTAGGTGACACCACAAAGTATGTCATCGAGTATAGTGCAGTTATTGAATTGCTTCGTGACGCCTTGTCATTTGGTATCTCTCATCTTTGGGTCTATTTAGATGCTCAGCTAGTTGTGTCTCAGTTAAATAGATTCTACCGTGTTCATGATCCAACTTTACACTGATGATTCCTTAGGGTACATCTCTTAAAACGAAGATTTGATTATGTTATATATTTTCGTGTTCCTAGGAGATTAAACCAAGTTACAAATACTCTGGCTAATCAAATTTTAGACTGGCATATCACACACATATAAAAAGACATACACATAAACATGTAAATGCATTTTTAAAGGAAAATATGATCCATAAGACATAAAAAGACATAAAAATCCATATTTAATATCATAATCATCAGAGTACATAGGCGGACGTGAGCGCCTCAAAAATATGACCAGTAACGAGTCATAGGGATTATGCCCTCAAAAAATATATACAAGTAGTTCTCTCGGCATGTGAAAAGTCTAGACTAACTAAGGTCAAGGCCTATGGGCCCTTTTGTAATGATCAACAACGTTTTCCAAATGCTAAAATAGTCGGACCCACATCTGTGGTGCCCCCACTACATGAGGCTGCATAGATGGTGGCAGATCCTCAATTTCTAACATAGGGACTGTGAGGGTGAGCGAGGTAAAGTTTTGCTCAACTCGTCTCAAAACCCTCTCATCCTCATCAGCTGGAAGCTCTCCTGCTGCTGCTAGTCCCCCTGCGGTGGAAGGTGCGGCCCCTGGCCAAGGATGACGCTTGTTCCTCGCATAATCCGCAGGTCGTACTGGTCCCACATATGCACATAATAGACACATATCTGTCAAATACTTTGGTATAAAAAAATGATATATATAAAAAACAACATAAAAATTACATATGTTTCACAAAAAAAAAATGATGCAAACTTACCCATCTCTCCTCGCTCCTCACCAAGAGTACTGGTATCTTAGGGTCGCTCGAGAAATCAATCCCAGCATAAGGGTAATCCTCTATGACTGGGATCTATCGTGACAACCAAGCAAATAATTCATCATCAAAGGACTCATTGGTCCTTCCACCACCCTATCGTGGCAGTAACACTGCCCATATGCAAACCATAGGAAGAGAGGCCTGATGTCCTTGTACCACCACTCGAGGAATGAAACTAGGAACTCTTTCAAAGAATAAAGGGCATAGAATCATCCCGAACCCAAAGTTCCTCTACGTCCGCAACCGACAATCTGTCAGCTGCCTCTTCATACAATCCAGCAGTGTAGTGCTCCAGTCAAATATCTGTGCATTTAAGCACTGGAATGCACAGTTCATCTGTGCATGGGATGCCTGAGGTAGAGATGCAGAACCACTCATCCACCCAATAAGCAACACAATCTCCTGTAGTGATAACTCGATGATATTTCTTATTGGCACCTGAGAGCTCGATTGATCTATACCAGCCTCACAATAAAGTCCTATCAATTCTGATATGTTATGAGGCCCCGAAGGAAATGTCCGGAAATTGACTGGTTCCCCTCTCCTAGAGAGGCCAGTCAAAAAGTATATATCCTCTGTAGTAGGCACCAGTGACTGCCCCTCTAACATAAAGGCCTCTGCGTCGAGATGCCAATAATCAACCAAGGCATTCAGTAGCCTAGGTTGTGCTCGCATAAGAGGACATAGGAAGAATTTTAGCAGACCACATTGCATTAAGGCAGCAACAACATTGGGGTCTTCCCCGACCAATGCACTAATCTCCTCATGCTCTCTTTCCCTCCAATGAATAGACATCTTGCAAAAAACCAAGTTCAGGAGGGTTAACCCTTTCTTTTTTTTTTAAAATTCCATTAAATAAAGGGTCCACGCGAACTGTAATGATGACAGTCATGTGTACACGCATGCAGGTTTTCCTCCGCCCAAGTGTACACATGGCCTGTCATAAGACAACCCGGGTGGACCTAAGGCCGACCTTTTGAGGGTTGACGCCCCCCCAAAACTTGAAACTAAAAGCATAAATAAAGATTTAAATTGCAAGAGGAGAGAGTTTATACTTACTTGGTCCAAGCAGATGGTTGTTTCATCCATCGAAGCTCCTGGAATCAATTCTTTTCATAAAGGGGCAGTTTCATACTTTTGTCAATTTCTGAATCAACAATGGTGATAATGAGTTGTCGGCTTCTATTCATAGAGTTTTTTGTCCCTTTTTTGTCAATTTTCGGACCCTTTTGTCATTTTTTCTAAACTAGAAATCATTTAAGATGGTTTGGGAGTTTTTTTTGGATGATCAAGTGAGGTATTCCTTTGGGTATTTGGAAATTTTTTTGAGATTTGGGTGTTTGGACAATCCTTTGGTAAAAAGTCATTTTTCCCAACTCATTGCATTTAAGTCAGGATTCCACCCCCACTTTCTGCATCTCGTTCTCTTTTCTTCTTTGCCATAGGATCGATCCCACCAAGTTGCGACACAGAACCCTCATTACTACTTTAGAAGTGTCGTAATTTGGTGGTAGAGCCTACCATAACATGGATGCCCTAGGTAGATCCTAGTTGCATGATGGTGTCCATGCTGTCACTAACGACTATAGGCTCGGGAGTTCTCCATAATTTTTCATGATTATGAGTTTGAGCCTCATTTGCATGATTCCTTTTCACTCTTGACCTCACCCTCGGGACTCCCAAAAAACATAAAGGGTATTCTTTTAAGCCCTTTTCAAACCCTCTAAACATGAAAATATTACTGAGTGATCTTGTGGTCTTTAACGCTCGTTAAACTGAAATTTGAAGTCGTGTCTGTCCGACGGTAGTTTACCCCTTTTTCGGTCTGGACGGTCAACTATACAAACAAAGATATACTCTAAGGAACTCCAGTTCTCTAGAAGAGTACCCTCAAGTATCATTTTAACCCTTTTTCGAGCCTGAGGGACTAAATGTACAAAAAAGGAACCCCCATGGAGTCCATAGTTAATCTCTTTTCAGACTCCCTAAAATTGAAAAGATCGTCAAGTGACCTTATTCTTTCACACTCATTAAAATGGTCTAGAAGAACATTCCTGACGAAGTCCATAGTTAAGATTTTTTTAAGACTCCTTAAAAATGAAAAAATGGTCGAGTGATCTTTTCTTTATCACACTCATTAAAATGGTTTTGAATAGACGTCTTGTCGTTGCTAGTTTACCCCTTTTCGAACCGACTAGACTACCTTCGAAAAAGGTACCCTAGTGGAGTCTCCTTTTACATTTTTCAGACTCTCTAAATATGAAAAACCATCGAGCTTACCTTCTCTGGTCTCGTTAAACTTACATCGAAGGACGTTACCATCATGTGTTTTGTTAACCATGTTTGCGTAACTGCGTCTTTGGTCTAATGCTGGCTCCATGTTGCTCTCAACTGAACCATTTGAAGCATGCCTTATATGCAAGTCCTATAGCATTTTTCCTCTGTGTCTTGACACCTTTGGTCCCAGGAGGGATTTTTCCTGAGTGCCCTTTCTTTTAACATCAGTCTTGTCCTTACACCTCAAACTTGTATGTTTGCGACACTCATTCCTCCTTTGTAATGTAACATTCTTTTATTATTTTTCCAAAATTATCGAAAAAGACAAAAAAATCAAATATACCCCAAAAAGAGGAAGGGAAAAGTATTTTCTTTTTATTGGTAGCACAATGAGTTGCCCTTGAATAAAGCACATCTGTTCGTTTGTTCGTCAAACCATGGGATTTAATATGACCTTAGGAAGTTGTTTCGACTACATTGAGTTGTGTCCTCCTCTATTTGGTTATTCTTCCAAACATATGGAGAGTTTGCATTGCCTCTTGCCTCGTAAAATTATGTTAATGCCATGCTACCTGAGTCTCATCATTTGTCGTGCTATTGTCCAAGGCAATTTTTTACCAAGCCCGATTCAGCCTCTCTGCAGCTTGTCTCTTGCCCTCATGCCCGACCATCCCAAAAGTCCAATCAAGTCTTTGTTCGAAATCAATGAAGCCTTCAGTCTGATAATCAAGATTCTCTAGTCCATGACCGATGAGTTGTCGAATACCTTTGGGTAGTGAATTTGTACACTCATATTACACTCCTACCTGAGTTTTGAAGATTTTGAAGTTGTTCCTCAAGCTCTGAAGACCTCATCTCCAACCATCAGGCCTTATCAACTTCTTGAAGATGGATACTCTACATGTATAGATTTTTGATTTCGAGATGTAGCTCCGCTATGTATTGCTTGAAGCTACACTTTATATAGTTATATGACATGGATCTATAGTGTATTTGATTGGTAGCCATGATTTTATTTTATCCCGAGCATGGGTATGCCCGCCTCGGTGAGACAATTATTATTTTGCAGACAACACCTCCCAATTTCTGGTCCCTAGGCTCATTTGTTTGGAACATCGATGAATATTGTTAATGTATTTCGGCCATCAGATTCTTTTCTGACCCCACACATTAGGGGGAATCTGTTATAACCTTAATTTGCACCAAACATGCTTACCTGGCATCAGGCCATCTCAGATTCCTTCTTTTCCAAAACACTGTTGAACAACTCTTATGAAAAACCCCTTTTATAAAGACCCACATGCCCTGCTCCATTACTACACTCATGTCCACGCTAGATGACCCAAGACAACCCACGTGTACCTACAAAAGAATGAAAAAAGGAAAGTTGTTGACAGAACACACAGCTTTGGGTAAGTTAACTAAACCTTTCGGCCATGCATGGCTGGTCACTTGACCAAATACCTAGCTTCTTCTAGCATATAAAAGAAAGGTTAGGGGCCCCATTTGAAAGGAGGAGAATCATATTAAAGAAATTATACCCGATTAAGCATTCCCTTTGTCCCAACCTTTAGCCATCCTTGTGCAAAGAGATGTATAGATAAAAGCAATTGGAAGACAGTGGAAGAAGAGCCCAAGACCAAGATTGAGGAGAAGTAGCTGACTTTATCATTGTAAGGTATCATTGTGAAGTTAATAAAAGAATTGATTTTCCCATCCCGCCATATGAGATTGTCATTATTGGAATATTGATTGTATGATTGCTTAAATCTCTAACCCGTTAGTTCATAGATCAAATTCATATGGAGTTCTTTGTTTGTCTTTAGTGAATGCAGGTCAGCATTGGTAGGAGAGTTGCAGTCAAAGAATGACCAAGCGCAAAAAAGGATCGACATCAAACACGAAAAATAAGGTACATCAACTTAATCTCTTGAGCCTTGTATTTACATTTGAGTAATGGGGGTTTAGGCATGGGATGATGGTAAAAAGTAAGAATCTTTAGGTCATTTATGCATGCATGATAAAACCCTTAGTGCTAGTCGGTAGGAGGGATTTCCCATCCACAATAGTGATGAAACAAAAATTACAGCCATGGTTTATCAAGGTAAGGGTTCTTTTGCAAGTACTAGTTATTCAAGTAGTAGTAGCCTCAATGAAACTCAACAAGAAAAAGAAAGAATAAATCTTTTTCACATAAGAGTTGTTTCAAAACATACCAAGATAGATACGCTTTTTGATACTGGATCTCAAGCAAACCTCATATCTGAAGACACTATCAAGAAATTAAATTTGGAAACTACTCCACATCCTAAACCATACCCTCTAGGTTGGATATGTGACAATGCTAAATTGCATGTGACAAGAAGGTGTAAACTTAGATTTTCTATCACTACAAATTTTATAGATGAGGTAGAAATTGATGTTATTCCTTTGGATATCTGTGGTATTGTGTTGGGAAGCCCATATTTATATGATAGGAGAGCCATATTTCATTGTCATGAGAATAAGTATCATTTATTTAAAAATGGAGTTGAGTACATTTTTAGAGCACATACAAAGAAGATGAATTTGTCACTTGTAAATGTGGGACAAATGAAGAGATTAGTCAATGCTAGTAAGAATTTTGTCCTCTTTATGATTAAACCCAAAGACAATGTTGAAAAAGAAGTTTTCCAAGGTTGTGATGCAAAGTTGAAATCTGATTTATATGAGGTTGTTAACCAAAATGATGAGATGTTTCAAGAACCAAAGGGATTGCCTCCAAGAAGGAGTATCCAACATGAAATACAATTGTAGCAAGATTACCCTCTTCCAAACATTGGTATGTACAGGATGTCAGTTATGGAGAATGCTGAAATTAAAAAACAAATCCAAGAGTTTCTTGACAAAGGGGTCATCATGCCAAGCACATCGCCATGTGGATCTCCAATTGTTTTAGTGCCAAAGAAAGATTGCACATGGCGCATGTGTGTAGATTTCAGGGCCTTGAACAAGATTACGGTAAAGAATCGTTATCCTCTTCCTACAATTGAGGATTTGTTTAATCAATTGAAAGATGCTAAGTATTTTACTAAGTTGGATTTGAGAAGTGGATATCATCATATTAGGATTGTTGAAGGAGACACATGGAAGACAACTTTCAAAACAAAGCAAGGTTTGTTTGAGTGGATGGTAATGCCATTTGGACTTTGCAATGCTCCTACTACTTTTATGAGAGTTATGAATGATGTCTTAAGGCCTTTTCTTGATGATTGTGTTATTGTCTACTTGGATGGCATTTTGATTTTTAGCAAATATCGTGAAGAGCATGCTATGCATGTAAAGCAAGTTTTAGATGTCTTGAGAAAAGAAAAGTTGTTTTTGAAGATGTCTAAATGTGAGTTTGGAAAGACCTCACTTGTTTACTTGGGGCATATTGTTGGTGGAGGAGAACTAAAAATTGATCCCTCCAAGGTTAAAATCATATTGGAGTGGTCCAGGCCCAACAATGTGAAAGAGGTAAGAAGTTTTTTGGGAGCATCCCAATATTGGAGAAAGTTTATTGCTAACTTTTCTTCAATTGTAGCTCCATTACATGCAGTGACAAGCATCAAGAAATTTTTTCAATGGGGAGGAAAGCAACAAAAGGCTTTTGATACTTTGAAGGAGAAAATTAGTTCAGCCCCAGTTCTTGCACTTCCAAATTTGAGACAACCTTTTGAAATCCAAATTGATGCAAGCAATTATGCAATGGGAGCAGTCTTGTTATAACATGGTAAGCCCATTTGTTTTCATTCTAAAATTTTTAATGGTGTTGTGATTAACTATCCTACTTATGATAAGGAGTTGTATGAATTGGTGCAAAGTGTGAAAAAATGGAAACATTATTTGTTGGGAAAATAAACCATCATTCACACAGATCATCAACCATTGCAATACTTACAATCACAAACAAAGATACAAAAAGCAAGGCA
>JASDQU011507499.1:15521-31336 GCA_032191745.1 Picea mariana
TCATCCACCAATGACTTTTTTGAGTGACATTCATCGATGTTGTTCCAGGGGATTTTGTGGAAATCGCACCATTTTCTGGTGTCCTTCTTTGTCTTCTAGTGACCATTCTTTTTCTATGGCTTGGATTCATTTTCGGGATATTGTTTGTTAGGAACGTATTTATCATACTTTGTTTGTTGCAGATTTGCAGACCTAAAATCTCATTTGTTCTGGTGCTTAAATTTCTGCTTGATTTTAACAACATATCGATAAGCAACACCGAGTGATGAGATGTCCATAAAATTCATTTCTGTTTGGATGTATCTGTGTAGAGCCCCACATTTTTTCAGAAACAAATGTCGTTCATAGTCTTTGATACCCAACTTGGTGCACATTGTGTGGAATATATTGGTGAACTCTGGAACTGCTTGGTCCCTCTCTTGCCACAGTGTGGTCCATCTCATGTATTAGTCCTCATAGTTGCCAAAAGGGTAATACGATTAATTTACCACATCTACAAAAAAATCCCAAGTGGGCTTGGCCCCATATATTCCAGAATCCTCTGTGGAACTTTTCTCCTAGTAAGTTTCCCACTAATGGTTGACATGGAGGAGAAATTTAAGGAGTGCAAAGGTGATCTTTTCTCTGTCGAAAAAATTATGAATAGAGAAATAACCTTCTAACAGATTTAACCATTTGTCTAGGGCATCCGCATCTATCTGACCTTCAAATACAAGAATATAAAAAACAACCTGTACCTTGAAAGGAGAGGTGATTCCAAAGTGGTTGTATGATGAAGATGTGCCTGTTGTTATTGGAATTCGTTCAAGGATGTGGGAAAAATTCTCCATCATTTCATCCCTCTATCGTGTGAGAGATTTCTCAAGAAACATATTGATAGTATTGTCTGCTATGTCGTTTTTATTTTATTCCAACATGGAGGGTTTCTTGGGCATGTGAGAGCGATTGTCTTCAAGAGAGACAAGCTCAAGACCCAACTTTCTATACTCGGACCTCATCGGGGACATTCAATGAAAAATGATCAAGAGCAACCTCCTATGATACCACTGATCAAGATTATTTTCGACACAGAATGAGAGTAGAGATATAATAAAGATATGCACAGAGATATCATTGATATCCAATAATATAAGATAAACATATCAGAGATGCAACTATAAACACATAGATACAGTAATACATGATTTATATTAATGAAAGAAATGTACAGAGACTGTAAAAAACAGAGTGAAAGAATCGCTAGAATGGTGGTAACTTATCTTTGAGAAGAGATGTGAAGGCTACTCGCATTCACAAAAAGATGATTACAATGAGACTCTGACGACCTTTTTACCATAAACAGGATTGTCAAAAACCATAGACATCCAAAAGCCTAACCCTAGGAGATGAGGCACCAAAATTCATGTGGGCCCCATTTGGGTAAGTTAGTACATCAACTTCCTAGGGTCGTAACTTTTGAATACGATCTCTGTTTGATGCATATGATACATTGTTAGGAAGGTCTATCCAAGGAATACAACCACTAATAACGAATACCATTTATTGATACACAATATTATTCTCTAGATATTGATGCCTTGAAAAACATCATTTACGACCTCAAAATGTCTCTAAAATTTCACGACCCAAAAAACTGCCAAAAATAGTAAATTGCTAAAATTGCAAGAAAACTATTTTGAGTGAGTTGGCAAAGGTGGGTGGCCATTGATATCCACCTAGATCAATATACCTCCTTGCAGACCTATTGATGGTGCCAACAAGTTGGAGAACATGTCGGGTTGTTGGCTCTCGCTCTAGGTCCATCATTGCTCCTCCTCCAAGTCCATCGTTCCTCCAGGTCCATCGCGCTCTGGCTCCAGATCCATCGCGCTCTGGCTCTGGATCCATCGTTGCTCCAGTTCCATCATGATATGACTCCAGGTCCATAAATATCAGTCTCATGTTCATATAACTGTTGTAGTTATGGGTTTTCCTACGTCTTGGAAATATCTTAGTCAAGTTTCTTTAAGGAATTTTTCCATTTCACAATGTTTCACTATGGCAGGATGGATGGAATCATTTTATTTGAGGTTGAGTGCCTTTATGATTTCCTCCCTATTCCTCGTTACTTGTAAGGTGTCTCGTAGACCTTACACAAATACTTTCTATGTTCCCTCATCCTTTACTACTTGATCCAACTGTAATACCCGACCCAAATCCATTAGTAGTAATACCTAGACAATTCCATTAGTATACTTATCTGCTAATCGTGGGAACACATCATTGAATCAAGTTAGTACTCGCCCTTTCCGTGGAGCTCGTTGATGGTAAGGAAAGCACCCGAAATCCACTTCTTCCCATCTCCTCTCACTCTAAACTTCCCTTAGATGCCACCTTCTTACTTTCATCAACTCACTGTCAAATCCCTAAGCTCGAGGTTGTTGAGATTCCACCTACTCAGCGATGCAAACCCTATTGTCAAATAAACTACAGTGACCTTACATTATATATGATCTAGATTATTTTCAGCACGAAATGAGAGCAAAGATATAATAAATAAATGCACATAGATATTGTGGATATCCAATAATATAACATAAACGTATCAGAGATGCAACTATAAACACAGAGATACAATAATACATGATTTCTATTAATGAAATAAATGTACAGATACTATAAAAACACAGAGTGAAAGATTCGCTAGAATGGTGGAAGATTATCTCTGAGAAGAGATGTGACGACTACTTGCATTTGGAAGAAGATGATTACAATGAGTCTCTGAAGGTATTTTTACAATAAACAGGAATGTCAAAAACCATATACATCCAAAAACCTAACCCTAGGAGATGAAGCACCAAAAGTCATGTGGGCCTCATTTGGGTAAGTCGGTACATCAACTTCTAGGGATCGTAACTTTTGCATACAATATCCGTTTGACGCATATGATACATCGTTAGAAAGGTATATCCGAGCACTACAACAATTGATAGAAATTACCATGGTTTTGAAGGGATTAATATTCTCTATATTTTGATTCCCGTAAAACATTGTTTAGGGGTTCAAAATGGCTCTGGAAGTTGAGGACTCGAAAAACTCCCAAAGATAGTAAATTACCAAAATTGCTAGAAAATTGTTTTGAACGAGTTGGAAAAAATGGGTGGCCATAGATATCCACCTGGATCAATCCCCCCTTCTTAGGAATCAATTTTCTCCATTGTGTTGATCTCCTAGGGGAGAGAGAGAAGCATTTGTTGAATTTGAATCTTGGTGAGTTGCTTCCCTTGCTGGAGACATCGCGTTGCTCGGTTTGTGGAAGGCTGTCATGAACCTGTTGAGGTTGAGTCTGTTCAACAAGTTGAGATACATGAAAGGGCTATGTGCAGAAGGAATATTTTCTCTTTTTTGCAACCTTGTCGACCTGCTTATATTGGATAGAGGGTTCTTGAGGCGAGGCTATAGAAGTTGCAGTGTCCTTCTTTTCTCCTTTTGAACAGATTGTGAAGAAGATGAATTTTGCAGTATCAGATACTACGTTACGGCACTATTTAGGTGGAACAATAGTCGTAACTACCTTTGCTATTTTGTAGAGATGACCTCCTATAGAAATAATGACACTACATGGTCGAGACTTATAAACAGCATGGCGCTTCCACATATATGGTTTTCCCAAGAGAAAATCACAGACATCTAGTGGGGAACCATCACATAGTATCTCATACTTGAACAGTTGGATGTTGTATGACAATCAAGGTTGTTATATGACACAAAGATCTCATCCCTCGCAAAGCCACCCGATGTTGTATGGTTATGGTTGTGGTGTTGTCAAAAATCCCAATTGTTTGATGACCTCTGCTAATATGAGGTTCTTATGTATTTCTCTATCAACAATAAAATGTAGCGGGGTCCCCTTCACCCACATTTTTGAATGAAAAAGGCTCTGCACCTCTTCAGGATATGTTGGTTCTTCTGGTTGAATTGTTACGATCGTGATAATAGTAGTTGGGTCTTCGTCGATGTTTTGTCTTTTACCAGTATTTTCAGAGTCATATTCTAAATCAGGGTTTGGCTCCTTGTCTTTGATCTCAACCATGAATGACATTTTTGAGTGCCATTCATCGGTGTTGTGCCAGGAAATTTTGTGGAAATCGCACCATTTTCGGTGTCCTTCTTTATCTTCCTGTGACCCTTCTTTTGCTGTGGCTTGGATTGGTTTTCAGGAAATTGTGTTTTAGGGTCGTCTTGATCATATTTTGGTTGTTGGAGATTTGCAGACCTAAACTCCCATTTTTTCTGGTGCTTAAATTTTTGCTTGATTTTAACAACATATCGATAAGCAACTCTGGGTGATGAGATGCCCAGAAAATCCATTTCAGTTTGGATGTATTTGTGTAGAGCCCCACGATATTTTAGAACCAAATGTCATTCAGAGTCTTTGATACCCAGATTGGTGTGCAAGGTGTGGAATATATTGGTGAACTCCAGATATTCTTGCCCCTCTCTTGCCGCAATGTGGTCCATATCATGTATTCGTCCTCATAATTTCCAACAGGGTAATACTCTTCCTTTACCGCATCCACAAAAAATCCCAAGTGGGCTCGACCCCATATATTCCAGACTCCTTGGTGAAACTTTGCTCCGAGTAATTTTCCCACCAATTTTTCACATGGGGGAGAGATTTAAGGAGTGCAAAGGTGATATTTTCCCCGTTGGAAAAATTATGAATAGAGAAATAACCTTGTAACAGATTTAACCATTTGTCTAGGGCATCCACATCTATCTGACCTTCAAATACAGGAATATCAAAATTAGCATGTAGCTTGATAGGAGAGGTTCTTCCAAAGTGGTTGTTTGATGAAGATGTGTCTATTTCTATCGGTAGGCGTTGAGTGATGTGGGAAAAATTATCCATCATTTTGTCCCTCTGTCGTGTGATACCTTTCTCAAGAAATAAATTGATAAGATCCTCTGCATCATCATTTTTCTTTTCTTCCATCATGGAGGGTTTCTTGGGCATGCGGGAGAGACTGTCTTCAATACAGACAAGCTCGAGACCCAACTTGATATACTCAGACCTCGTCAGAGACATTCAATGAAAAATGATCAAGAGCAGCCTGCTCTGATACCACTGATCTGGATTATTTTTGGCACAAAATGAGAGCAAAGATATAATAAACAAATGCACAGAGATATCGCAGATATCTAATAATATAACATAAACGTATCATAGATGAAACCATAAACACAGAGATACAATAATACACGATTTTCTATTAATAAAAGAAATGTACAGAGACTATAAAATCATAGAGTGAAAGACTCGCTAGAATGGTGGAAGCTTATCTTTGAGAAGAGATGTGATGACTACTCGCATTCACAAGAAGATGATTACAATAAGGCTCTAAAGGAATTTTTACAATAAACAAGAATTTCAAAAACCCTAGACATCCAAAAACCTAACCCTAGGAGATGAAGTGCCAAAACTCGTGTCAGCCCCATTTGGGTAAGTCATTACATCAACTTCTTGGTGTCTTAACTTTTGCATACGATCTTCATTTGACACATATGATACATCATTAGAAAGGTCTATCTGAGGACTACAACCATTGAAAGTGAGTATCATGGATTGGAATGTACTACTAATCTCCGGATTTCAATGCCAAAAAAATGTCGTTTAGGGCTTCAAAACGACTCAGAAAGTTCGCGACCCAAAAAACTGCCAAAAATAGTAAATTTCCAAAATTGCCAAAAAATTGTTTTGAGCGAGTTGGAAAAGGTCGATCGCCACTGATATCCACCTAGATTATTATACCTCCTTACAGGCATGTTGATGTATCTAATGATTTGGAGAAATGGTCAAGTTTTTGGCTCTGGCTCTAGGTCCGTCGTTGCTCCTACTCTAGGTCCATCACGCTCTGGCTCCAGGTCCAAAAATCTCAGTCTCATGTTCATATACCTGTTGTAGTTCTAGGTTTTCCCGCATCCTCGAAGTATCTTAGTCAAGTTAAGGAATTTTTCCATTTCACAATGTTTCACTATGGCAGGACAGATGGAATCATATTCTTTGAGATTGAGCACCTTTATGCTTGCCTCCCTATTCCCCGTTACCCATAAGGTGTCTCATAGAATTTACACAAACACTTTATATTTTCCCTCATCCTTTACTACTTGATCCAACTGTAATACCTATCCCAACTCCATTAGTAATAATAATCGGACAACTCCATTAGTATACTCATCTGCTAATCGTGGGCAAAAATCATTGAATCTAGTTAGTTATCACCTTTCTTATGGATCTCGTCGGTGGTAAGCAAAGCATCTCAAATCCACTTCTTCCCATCTCCTCTCATTTTGAACTTCCCTACAAAAAGTTGCATCCATTCATGGTCATCATAATAATCAGTGTATTCATATCTAAAGTTTCTTGAATGTGGGTTTGACACTAACAACTGACTTCTTTCAATCGCTTGTCCATATAAAGTTGTAAGTGAAAATTTAATTGGCATCTCACTCCATCCAGATATGTCTCTTCCAAATTTAAGGACAATCACCACTTTGTACTCTGTACTTGTAGACACAATCCTACAATTGATTCGACCCCGGATTTCCAACCAACAAACATTTTGTAAGTTCACAATTTCACGGGATGAAGACCTCATCAACCCGAGACCAAAGGGAGATGATTCTCACGTCAAAACAAGATTTTGTAAAAAGAATGTGAACATAAACTCTTCTCTTGTTGATAGGAGAGGGGACTTTGGGATTTCCATCTACAAACTATCTTATCTTCAAGTCGGCCCAATTATCTCTCTCTCACAACAAGGCTAAGTCTTCGAGGCCTGATTTTGCTGTCACGTTCTCCCCCTTCACTTCGATGGGTATTTCAATATACTTCATTCACATTGTCGAAAGACTAATAAGCCACTAATGGAGATTCCAATACACCAGTCACTATAAGAACACTAGCATTCCACCCAATACGCGTACTATCATACATATTATGGGAGAGGATGCATTTGGATGTGTTATTCCATCTTGAATCTAAACATAGTGGTAGAGAGTCAGGGTGAGAATTTGAAGATAATTGAAGACTAGCGAACACTGCTTCTTTCCCTTCCTCACCCGAGTGGTGAGCTAGGAGGGTAGGAACATTCCATGCATGGAATGATAGAAGAGAACGACTGATAGATACTTGGGTTTTCATTTTATCCAGAGCCAGGTTTGGAGTGTCAATATCCCTTGGTCTATGAAAACCATGTTCATATCTCCCACGACGTCTATGTTGTCTGTGTTGTTTTCGTAGAGTAAACTACAATGGCAATTGAATCGACCCACTACAAAATCACATCCTTTGGTCCGGCTAGGATTGAAACTTTGTCATGATGGATGCACACATAGAATATATGAAAAATACATGCGAGCATGGGAACCAAGTGGATACCACTCCATGTAATGGAATGCACGTGGAAAGAGTTAAATAAATCACATTATATAAAGTAATTGCAAGTGTCACTTACATCTATCTTATCTAGCATTATCTTCAATGATTGTTATATAAAGTAATTGCAAGTGTCACTGAGATATATCTTATTGACGGGTTTAAATGATATCATGGCCTACACTAGCTATCGAAACTCCCAAGCACAAGGGTTTTTTGAAGTAATAAATATAGTTTTGTACATAGAGTCATTCTCTTTTGGCGAATTCCAGTTTTGTTTTTGGATGATTATGAATTCGTGATTGTCTTTATGACTTGAAGGATGTTGGAATGTTCATTATTTATTTGATGGAATTCTTACTCCTTGTATGATTTTGATCTAAGTTGTTTAATGCTTTGTGTTGAGTGAAATCATGAATTTCTTTTCAGCCCATTGGCTTCTTGTATGAGAATTATTTCATTATATTGGCACTTGCTTGCATTGTATGCTTATTTATTGTGGCTTATAGATTGAAATTAGTGTCTGTTCAATATGATCATAAGAGTCAAGGTGAAAGAATTTGCAAAGTGTGAAGTGAGTGGAGCTACACTATAAACACGCAAGCAGTATGGTAATCATACTAAATAGGAAGATGTAAGTGTTCAAAGTAATGTGGTGCAAAGAGATTCTAAGTAATGTATGCAGGGGTTTGACGATGAAATTATGGTTTGTTTAACAAGTTGATATCACACACCAGAGTTTCATAAGTTTGTCTCTAAAGATCAATTTCCTTTTAGCACCAAACGACTGATTTCAAGAATGAAGGGATTGGTATATGAAAGGGCCTTCCGACGATTTGGCATTTTCATGCCCCTTTGACTGTCTGAATTCCTTAGAATTTATGAATGCCTTCGACTGTCTGACTATAGTCCAACTTGGCTGTGAAGACAAATGGGTCATACTGTAAGCTCAAACTTGTGAACTCAAAGGGTATGCTTGTAACAAAAGAAGCTTGTCATTCTTGCGTGTGGTAACTGTAATTTGATGTAAGAAGCTCTGGGTTCCTTCCAACAATCATGTTTGAACTGATCGATTTGGATTATCCTCATGCCACAAATCTTGCAAACTGGAGCTACAAACATGTTTTTCTCACTGTAGCGTCACTGGCTTGAATCGCAGTAAATCTTGCAAACTAGAGCTACAAACATGTTTTTCTCTCTGTAGTGTCATTGGCTTGAATCATAGTTCTTATTTCTATTTCCCTTCTTGGTAGGGACTTTTTTCTCTCCAAATCCCCTTGTTATTAAAGTTGTCATCCCAAACCTAAACCACATCAATTTTCAATCCAATTATTTGCTATACTTTTGTACTCTTAAACTAGATCCTAATATTCTCTTTGATTTCAATGTATCTAGTTTTTACATATAATATGATTTGATTTATTAAGCATCCAACTTACATTACCTTTAAATATAAGAAGCATAAGAAATAAAAAGAAAATTGCAAGTTAGAAACTATTTCTACTCTTTCGGAGATTGAATGAAATTACTAATTTATGATCTGACATGTACATGTTCTGCAATATCACTAGTAAATACCCCCCCGGTATGAAAAGTCCTTAGTGTTAGTTGAGTTCCTGGTCTGTTCATTAGCTCTTATCTGTGGTGCACAATTTTGTTTGATGTGGGTAGTGGCTATAATAAGTTTGATAAAAGAAAATGAATTGTATGTCTTTTTCGTTGGGGATTTCCCGGAAAAAATCCAACTTACATTACCTTTAAATATAATAAGCATAAGAAATAAAAAAGAATTCAAAAGCAATTTTATGGTTTTTAGTTTAATTTTAATATTTTTAATTTTGAAAAATAAACATTGTATTAATGACAAGTTTGATTTATATTAAGTTTTGTTAATGTATATTTTACAATTTAATTTTGAAGAAATTATATTGTTTATTTTGTATAAGGTTGGTTCCATTTTAAATTTTATATAAAATTAATAAAATAAGATATGTGTTTATCTATTTATGTAAATTGCATTAATTTAAATTTGTTTAAGTTAAGTATTTTTTAAGTACGTTAAATTTACATCTTCATTATTAATCTTTTAAAAGACTTAATAAATTTGGAATTAAAATGGGTTTATGTTAGTAAATATTATAATCAAGGACATATTAGTCTAAATACATTTAATCATTCCAATTAAGGAATATATTATCTCATAAAAAATAAAATATCATACATCAATTTATTATTTAGCTAAATTATATTCTTAAATTAAATTATTATTATATTATTGATATAATAAATAATTGTCTAAATATCCCAAAAATTTTATTGAAAATTAAGCGGTGTGATGGGTTAATATGAATACACTGTGTTGTTGTGTTATGGGAGCATATCAATTTTGTTTAACAGTGTGTTGTTTCATTAGAGCACTGGAAATAGGGCATCTAATGAGACACCTCATTATGCAAGGTGGTTCATTATTTTTCTCGGTGTTGTTCTTTTAACAACACCGCTGCATTTAGTTAAAATGGATGTACCGCTATGCTAAATTTTACAAAATGTAAGCTTAGTAGAGTGATTTTATAAATGAAGCATACGAGTACTCTAGATTTACTAGAGCACTGGCATGTTGGTTAAGGGTGTGTTGTCTTTTGTAATGATGAGTAACTAGGCATCACAAAAGATAGACCGTTATGCTTATTTTTAAAATTAATTGTGGTGGTTTTATTTGAATGACATCGGTGCAATGGTTAGAGTATAGACATTGGTGGATATATTTATCGTGCATTAACACATAGGTCGAACCACTTCGGGGTGAGCCGAAGCATTCAAGTGCACCACCCAAAATTGGAAAAGAAAATTGAAAAAATAGTCGAATCTCAATCCAATCTCAAATTTGAATCGAATGAAAATGCAAATAGGAAGGTCATAAAAAATTTACCTATACTCTTATGTCCCGAGGAGGTCTGGTTCCATCATTGAGAGGAAATGGTAATTTATTGTAATTTCCAAAATTTGGAAATGTGTGGAATCTACCACAAACAGTGTCCTTGTCCTTGAAATATGAGTGAGAAATGGTGTTTTATTAAGAGTTTGGAAGTATAGGATGAAGTGTAATAATAAATTTTTCTTTGGTAATTCATTTTATTTACTGTATAATTGTGTACCTAACAATAGGGGAGACACATCAGGTGATAATGCTCAATGGCACCAAGGTCCTTTATTCAGTGCTTATTTTTTTTATTATAATGTGTGATAGTGCTTCTGACAATCTAAGCATTGGGGCATCATTGTTTTGTTTTTTTTCCTTGGAAAAAAGTGTAATTATATTCATCCAAAGAGAACCAAAATACATTATGCAGGTTCCTTAAGAACGAACCAAAATTGGGTAGAAAAATCTTATAGGGACACTAAATTTGGTTGGTAATCCATAAAGTAAATAAAGAAACTGAGAATGGGAAGAAACCCGAGATAGTTGAGAAAAAACTGGTTCAAGAGAACCCATCAGAGAAGTAACCCCATAATTGCAATCTCAAAAAAACCCCGGTGGCTCAATGGACTAGGTCAGAGTAGTATGAAATCCTCATATCATCACTACCATATAAAAACAACATCGATGAATACCTTGACCAACAAAAATAGAACTAGAAGTTGCACACCCTCTCATAGGACCTCAAATCCCTCACCACACCGCATGCCCAAATGATATTCCCTCAAATATTTGGCACAACCCCTACCAGATATGAGAAAAAAAATAATCAACAACCACCAATAGGAGTTGAATATAATCATACATCAAACCATGAACAAACCAAGGAAACCAAAGAAAACATAGTTACCAACTTAATGAGAACTGTGACCTCAAGACGAGAACTCTGGCCCAAAAAACCCATATTTTTGCATTAAAAACATCAAAATCAACTCCCAAATCAAAAAGTGGTGCTACCAGTAGCAACATTTTTTAAAACGGGGTCAAAATTAGAACATTTTTCAAACATGGCCTTCAAAACTTAGACAATAGCTCAAAAAAATCTTCAAATCAGCACCTAAAAAAAGAAGATGTTTTCGATTTTTTTTTTCTTTTCAAAACGTTAAATTTTGGGATCATTTGAAATCGTATTTTTATCACTTGTTACCATTAAAACCAAAACCTCAAAATCAACCATCAAATTGAAAAGTACTGCTACCGGTAGCAACCATTCTAAAATTGGGGTATTAAAATGACACATTTTTATAATGTGGTAAAAGAACTCATCATTACTATAAACAAAATCATAAAAACAACCCTTAAATGTTTACTTTTTAAATGTTATCATCACGCAAAGCACGAGGTAATACATAATTCCATGAAAATATCACAATATACTTTAAAAATTCAATATCACTTTTGAATAATTTTTTCCTTTTAACAATAAAAATGTAAATACAAGTTACATTGAATGAAACATAAATAGTTTCTTAAAAGTATTGTTATATTGACCATATTCAAAACATATGAGCTAAGAAATTTTATTATACTATCCATAATAAAAAAACATATCATTCATAAAACATAACAAAAGATTCATAACTTCATATAAGATCATATGTAAGTTCAATGCTCTTTTTTAGTTACCATACAAACATCATATGGATAAAAAATTCTTAAAATGTTCCATACACTTATTCAAATTGACTCATGATTTCTAAAATACCATCAAAGTCTACATTGTCTTCAGATGAATGTTTTGATGAAGATGTAGATGATACATACTCTTATCTATTGTCGATGAATGCACCATCTGATCTACATGCATGCCCGGCATTTTAGATGTCAAGTGCCTTTTAGATCTATGGCTAGGTTTAACAGACTCCCATCTTGCATTTATTTCTTGTGGCAACAACCTCTTGATAATCTTTGTTGTCTTGGATAGAAGAGTTCTTCTCTTTGTCCAATTGAAGTCATAAACAAGTATGTCAACATCATCTAATTTTAAGAGGTGAGTGCGACGATGAGTTTTATTTTGACCCTTTCTTTTTCTCTTTCTATTGACATGTTTCTCAACCACCAAATCTACCTTGTACACACCATTGAATGGGTGTATACTTGTTTCATACCAATGTTGTTCAATTGCAACAACATCAACATTTTCTTTCTCAATATTTATAACCTTTCCTATCCATAATGGATAACCATGTGGATCCTCAGTCGCTAAAACTGCAATCATGCTACCCTCCTTAATATCTTGTACTGAACCCCTTTAAAGGTCTTCCATGGCTTCACGTTGTGCATGTGACCTTTGTGAACCAATATATATTTCTCTTTCGTCTCCTTGTGTAATATCAATAGCACCTTGATATTCTTGAACTTCAACAATGTTAGTTTCTTCAGATTCATTTGGCATATTTTGTGTCCAATGAAATGGAGTTCTCAAAATTGTATCTTCATTTTTTGAGCTTGAAATTATATCACTTTGACTATTGAAAAAAGACTCCCACCAAATAGAATAAAAAAAATCAAAGTACTCATATGTATCCTTAATGGATTTTTTAATTTCTTCCAGGCATTCTGAATAATCTACATCTCTATTATGCCTTCATGCATTATGGATTTCAGCAACTGATTGTAAAAATAATATTTTTGATGCAAAAATTGGATGATTTGGAATGAACTTCAAAAATGATAAACCTAATGAACGCCCCCATTCTGTAGTAGTTGAATACTACTTTCCCCATATAAGTGTTTTACCATCATTTTTTTTGAAACAAAATTGATGTTGGAAGATAATGTCATTAAGTTGCTCAATATATTTTTATTCACTATGTGATCCCTGAATAAATCTTCGCATGTCAATAGTTTCTTCTAATATATGAAAAATAGGCTCTAGAATGTATGCTTTCTTGATACATCCAATCAATGATGGTAGACTTCCAACATTTTTCCTCTTCAATGTTACGGAAAAACGACTGAACATTTGATCAATATGATCATGAGTGTGTCCAACAAGAAGGAAACCAATTTTCATCTTTTGAAAGAATCCCATTTGAACAAGCATGCTTAGATATCCAAACACAATTTGATTTTTATTTTCCCGAGTAGTGTTGTCCAACTGTAGATAGAGAACTTGAGGAATATTTCTAGACCAGTGTGTGAGCACATGATGAATTATGGTGATGTTAAGATTTTCATCATTGTGAATATTTGGAGATGTGAAGTAAACTCTTGGACACATTTTTCCATTGAAAAATATACAACCAACCAAGTGAAAGTGAATGAAATTATCTTCCTATAAATTTTTGGGTGTACAGACAAAATGTGGTAGAAGTGTTTTCTTCTAGTCCAAGCCATCAATTATCATATCTAAATAATTTTTTGGAGCATCATAACACTTCTTCCGATGTTTGTACAATTTTTTTCTTTCACTTGACTGTTGATTCTGATGTTCTTGAAGTGCTTTGATTATGGAATCTCCACATGACATAAAATGAAAATATTGATCATATGTTTTCATAGTTGATAAGTATTCATTTAAAAAAAAAATAGTAAATACATACCTCTTTCAGCCCCTTCAGATTTATCTCTTCTTGATTTAAGAATAGAACATATACTACAAATCCCCATCCTTGACTTCTTAGGAATAGAGACATTTTTGAATTGTTTCTTCCATATTCTTTTCAAATATGCACATGTAATAAAATTTTCCTTTCCTTCAACATATTCAGCATATCCTTTGTACAATTTGTATATTTCCCTCCTTGAAAAATTATCTGGAATATGTATTGTGTCTCTATCTGGCATACACTCTCCATTTTTGGAAAATAAATCATGCATCCATGACAATGCAGTGTTTTTGAATGGCCCACTCTCTTGTCCATGATGTACCTTTGAATAAAATGATGGATCTTTTTCCAACCTTGTTTGGATTCTTGATATACGAAGATTACCAATTGAGTGAATTTTTTTGAAATCCTTTCTGCAAATTAAAATATTCCCAATGCGATAATCATATAATATATTGGTGGATATCATGCACCCCGTCAAATATGAATTTTGCATGCTCTTATTCATTGCCAAATATTTCTTCCTTTTATTGAAGGCATACATGTAGTCCATACTTTTCAAAAAATTCTTTTGACAACATTCACTTGAAATCAATTTTTTTATGGCAATTGATTTAATGAGAAATTATTTCCTAGACCTTGTATAGCTAGAATTCTTTGGATCTATATAAAAAGGTCTAATCTTGGTCCTAGACACAATGTTTCTTTGCAATGTCTCCACTATTTCATCATCCTAACTAGAAGGTTTTTCCTTATCACCACAAGGAGTATCAAGAAAAACATTGTCAAGAGACTGAACTAGAGAATGTTGATTACCTTCATTTGTTGCAACTGAATGTTTGAGAACATCATCATGAACATAATCATTTGGATAAAATAATCATCAACATAATCATTTGGAGAAAAATAATCATCAACATTATGTCCACTATTGAAATAATCATCTTCATTGCTTTCAAAATCCCCACTTGAGTGAAAATTTCCATCATCTTGCTTAGTGACTTGAAAACCTTCATCAGTATCTTGAAAATCCTCACTTGGAGGAAAATCAACATCAACATTGTTTTTTTTTAATTTACCATTGAGGAAAGAGTGACCACCAATGGCGTAATCATCTTCACTACTTTGGAACTTGCTACTTGAAAGATATTATTCATCATCCTCATCCTCATTACTGGCTTCAAAATCCTCACTTGGAGGAAAATATTCATTATCCTCATCAATACCCTCAAAATCCTCACTTTGAGGGAAATCATCAGCACCAACATTGTTTCTTTTAAATTCTTCATTCGAGAAAAACTATCCAGCATTGTCATAATCGTCATCATTTCTTTTAAAGTCCCCACTTGGGGGAAATTATTCTCCATCCTCATTCATGCCTTGCAAATCCTCACTTGGAGGAAACTCTTCATGTGTGCCTTCAAAATCCTCACTAGGAGGAAAATCATAATCACCAACATTGTTGTCTTTAAATTCTCCACTCGGGGAATTTGGTCCACCATTGTCATAATCATCTTCACTGCTTTTAAAATTTCCACTTGATGGAATTTCTCCATCATTTTCATTGGTGCCTTGGAAATCTTCATCGGTACGTTCAAAATATTTACTTGGAAGAAAACTCTCGTCCCAATCATTTAAACGTTGATCATAGGTTCCACTTTGACCTACATTTTGATTATTTTCATTACTATTAAACTGTTGACTAGATTTATAACCATCATATTCCTCCTCTTCATCATCAGTCCCTTCAAAGTCCTATGATTTAGGACTTTCATGAGAAACATGTTGAATAAAATTTCTTGCATCATGATCAAAATTATGACTAGCTGAAAAATACGACACCTCATTTTCATTACAAACATTCCTATGG
>JASDQU011507502.1:4089-22774 GCA_032191745.1 Picea mariana
ACTAATTTTATTTCCTTTTTGAAGTATTTGATTATGTACATATTTGAAAACAAATAATAATAGAGATTTATAATGGCCAATAAGCACATAAACATATTTTTTCCATTTATTTATATATTCATACATATATCTAACATTAATACTTCATATAAATAATACTACCAATATCATTACATTGTGGCAAATAATAATCTAACATGGTTATATAGTCCACTTAAACAAATTTCACTTATATGTATTAAACCAAAACATATTCCTACCCAAATAAAAACCATAAATATAACATCAACCATGAAATATATAGTTGAGATACATATCTGAATACCGATGATGGAAAACAAATGGAACAACCACGTTCCATCCAACCATAGAACAAAACAATGACAATCACTTTTCCTAATCACCCCCTAGCCTGACCATGATTCCATAAGGGTGAACTTAGTCATACTCCTTAGCCACTATCAACTTCAACAGATTAGAAAAAAAACTTTTCGTTACACCAAAGGTGCTCCTAATAGAAAAATATAGTTTTCCCTCTTAACATACTCAACAACATCCTGCCTCCCACATATGTTCCATTTATATTGTGCCTAGGACTTTTCATTTCCTTCCCTCCATGGGGAAATTTGCATCTTTAAAAATACCTGATTTTTAGGGGCTGATAGTGGCAGAACTCAGCCTCTGCCACTTGTAAAAATCATCTCTGAGTTAACTCAAACCTGTTCCCCACACATGGATTCATCATATTCAACTATTTTTAACATGGTTGTTCCATTTGTCTTCCAACATTTAATTTATTAAAACGTTTGTGTCATACATGTGTCCAACAAAAGAGGATAGTTGGGAAAGTCAAATATTTTCCCAACAGTCATCAAATAATTAATTACATAATCCAAAATTCTAAATTCAGATTTTTCGTAAATGACAATTTATTTCCAAATCCGAATTTCAAAAAAGATAAATTTATTTCTAAATTCAACCTGTAATTTATTTTTCTAAAATTTGAGGATATTACATCCTCTCCCCCTTAAGTAAAAGATTGTTCTTAGTGTTATTCATCTCTAGAAATAGGATTGGATAAGATTTCATCATATCTTCTTCCAATTCCCAATTGGCCTCCTCAGGACTAAAGTGATTGCATTGCACTTTTACCTGGGTGATGGCTCTGTTCTGAAGTACTATTTCTTTCCTATCCAGAATGCACAAAGGTTCCTCTTAGAAGTTTCCTTCTGGTTCCAATTACACCAGTATCCAATCAATGATGTGAGTAGGATCATGAATATATATTTTCAATAATGAAACATGAAAAACATTATGAACTTTTAAATTTGCAGGAAGTGCTAGTTGATACGCCACGAGTCCGATTCGAGTTAAAATATTGAAGGGGCCACACAACCTTGGCACCAACTTGGAAAAATTTCCTATCTCAAGAGAGATCCTTCTCACTTTGACTTTTAGATATACATGTTCTTAAATTTCAAATTCTCGATGTCTTCTTTTTAGATATGCATAGTTTTTTTGTTGGTCTTGGACCTCTTTTAATTTCTTCTATACCCTTTTTACCATTCTCTCCATTTCTTGGAGCATTTCCAGTCCCACCATAACCCTGTCAACTGGATTATCCCAACTAATTGGGATTGTTCATTTACTTCTGTATAATACTTCAAAGGGACTCATCTTATTTGATGTCTCATAACTGTTATTGTAAGCAAACTCAACTAAGTGCAAGTACTCTTCCCACTTAGTTGGTTTTGTTCTTACATACATTCGCAGCTTATCTTTGATAATCTGGTTTTTTTGTTCGGTTTGTCCATATGTTTGTGGAAGGTAGATTGTGCTGAAATTCAGGTTAGTATCCAAACCTGCAAACAATTCTTTCCAAAAATTGGACGTAAATTTGATATCTCTATCGTAAATCACCATCTTAGGAATTTTGTGCAATCTAAATATTTATTTCATAAAACTTTCAGCAATATTAATCTCTTTGTAAGTAGATTTCATAGGTATAAAATGGCCATATTTACTTATTTTATCAATCACTACCGTAATCGACTCATTTTGTCTTTGAGTCTTAGGCAAACCTGTGATGAAGTCCATCGAGATAATTTCCTATTTCCATTCGGGTATAAGAAGAGGTTGTAACAGACCCATTGGATGCTTATGTTTGACGTTTACCTATTGACAATCTAAACATTTAGACAAATATTCCCTTGTTTCATTTTTCATATTAGGACAATAAAATTGTTTTCTTAAGGCTATTGTCGTTTCTGGTATCCTAGATGACCAGAATATGACTTTTTGTGAAGCTCATCAAGAATGGTCATCTTTAATTGAGTGGATTTAGGTACATATAATCTATTTTTGAACCTCAACAACCTATTTTTATCTATACATAGATCTGTTTTGTTCAGATTTTTTGCGCTTCCTTGCAATTTTTCAACTCTTTCAATGTAATTTTCATCATTACTGCTTGAATATTTTATCCTTTGTTCAATATCATTTTCTTCCTTGCTGATAATTATTTCATAAAACCCAATATTACTTCGACTTAATGCATCTGCTGCTTTATTTTATTTACCCTTGATGTGTTGTACTTCAAAATTGAACTCACCTAAGAAGGAAAACCATCTCGCTTGTCTTGCATTGAAATCTAATTGACTAAAAAAGTACTTTACATCACTGTTGTCAGTTAATAACATAAATTTTCTTCCCCTTAAATAATGTCGCCACATTTTTAATGCATGAATTACAACTGTTAATTCCAAATCGTGAGTCACATAATTTCGTTCATGTTCTTTCAATTTACGTGATTCATAACAGATGATGTGTCAATATTTTGTTAGCACACCTCCTAATCACTCTTTTCTTGCTTTCACACAAACTATAAAGTCTTTATCGGGATCCACTACCTTTATGATAGGTGCTATAGTTAACTGTCATTTTAGTTTATCAATTTTTTCTAACCACTTTTGTGACCAAATAAATTTTAGTCCTTTTTTCTATAGTGATGTAATCAGATACACAATTTTGGAAAATCATTCGATAAACCTCCGGTAGTAACTGGTAATTCCCATAAATGATCTTATGTCTATTACATCCTTAGGGATAGGCCATTCCATAATGGATTTTATCTTTTATGGGTCAACTGCAATAGCATCTTTGGATATTATGTGTCCTAAATACTGTATCTTTCTTTGGTAGAAGTTGCACTTATCAAACTTAGCATACAACTTATGTTCTATTAAAGTTTGCAATACTGTTTTCATATGTTCTTCATGTTCTTCTTTTATTTTTGAGCAAACTAGAATATCATTTATACAAACTAGCACAAATTTATCAAGATACTAGTTGAATATACTATTCATCAAGCACATAAAAGTTATTGGTGCATTAGTAAGTCCAAACAAAATCACTACAAATTCATAGTGTCCATAATGTGTTCTAAAAGTTGTTTTATTTACGTCTTCTTCCTTTATCTTGACTTGGTGATAACCAGACCTCAAATATATCTTAGAGAATATTTTTTCTCCTCCAACCTGGTCAAAGAGATCATTAATTCTAGGTAAAGGATACTTATTCTTACTCATCATTTTATTCAGTTGACGGTAATCAATACATAGTATCAACGTCCCATCTTTATTCTTACAAGAAAAACTGGTGCTCCCCGAGGTGAAATACTTGGTCTGATATAATACTTGTTAAAGAGTTCTTGTAATTGAATTTTCAGTTCTGTTAATTTAGGGATGCTCATTCTATAAGGTGCCTTGGATACTGGGGCAAATCCAGGTAGTAGATTGATAGAAAAATCTATCTCTCTCCTTGGAGGTAGTTCCAATATTTCTTCAACAAATACAACTCGGAATCCATGTAGGACTACAAAGTCTTCTAAACTAGGTTTGTTTTCTTTTTCTAAGAGATTAGTTACTTGAACAACATATACCTTGCAACGTTTATTAATACAATTCTTGAACTGAATTGCTGATATTTTCCTAATAGAAACTAGTTTTTTGATTTCTTGTACAGTTATGATCATGTTGTTTTCATCCTTATACACTGTAACATCCCCATCTGGTATGACTCCTATGATGTACAACCGATAAAAGCACCCTTAAATTTATTTATTTTGTGTGTAGGAAGGTAATAATGACAATATAACCAACATCGCAACACGATGATGACACAACACATGCAACTCATGCAACAACAACATAACGACCTAACATAAAAGCACATCAAGCATGTGGAAGCAATGTACGACATTCAACCAACAAAAAATAAGAATGACTACCTGCCCATGCTACCCTGCAATGGTTAGGACCTCCAGTAGACATAAGCAATTCTCAAGCCCAGGTTCCTATCGCTTTTAACCATTTAAGGTGTCAGGGATCGTGACTATTCTGAGGAACAAGGATGTGTCTACATCCCACCTGACACAAGCAGACCAAGCCTACTAAGCTAAGGACAATCAATTAACCAGTCTAAATTCCACCAGTCAACGAGTTACCCACCAAACTTAACATGAATTATGAATCAAATTTAGCGAGTCTGGGTTACCAATTAGGTGATATCTATAAATCCAACTAACCATAAACTTTAATAACAACATTAACATTCTTAAAGTGGAATGCTACCTATAGTACTTATGAACAGTTAAACCTCAACATTAGTCTAGATATAATGACTGAACTAACCACACTAGCTGTTTATTATCATTGAGGAGGAAAATGCCAGCGAATAACATTGTTGTAGAAAATCAACAAGGTAATTACATATCTATTACATAACAATTTATTACAACAGTTAACTAGGCATTTAACATAATGATTAACATAATCAATTAATTGAGCAATAACAGGGTAGTTTGCATGACTATTTTCATAACAAGTATTATAGCACTAACAAGGAAATTATCATGTTAATTAACATAACAATTAATATAACAATAGCGAGGCAATTTATATGATGGTTAACATAACGATTAATAGCGCAAAAACAAGGCAATTTACATAACTGTTAACCATTTAACTTGCTGCAACATTTAATCAATAAGTAGGAATCTGTTGACCATTCACATTGCTATAACAATTGTTCTGGCATTTATCAAGGCAATTAATATAGCATTTAACATTGCAATTAAAAAGCCAATTAACAGTAGCAATGGTTTTGGTAAATTCGTGGTCATTCCAGCAACCTCAGTGAACATTCTAAAGGCAAAAATCATGGGTAATTACAACAAGCTCTGGCAACATTCTAAAGGAAAAATCATGGGTAATTACAGCAAGATCTGACAAAATTCTAAAGGCAAAATCATGGGTATTTAAACAACAATCAAAGTCAACTTTTAAATGCAATAATTTTGGGCATTAAACAATGGTTTCAGACAGGTTTTGAATGGCAAAATGTGAGCATTTAAACAACGATCTCAGGCATGTTTTGAATGGTAAAATCATGAGAATTAAACAATGGTCTCAGTCACATTTTGAATGGCAATTCGTGAGCATTTAACCACAATCTCAGCCATGTTTTAAATGGAAAAAATGTTGGTAGTTAATCAGCTATCACAATCTCATTTTAAAAGGGGAAAACATGTACATGGACACACTAGAAGAGCATATATGGCTATCCGTAATTAAAATATGCAGAATGATGTGCCCAAAATGCACCAGAAGGAACTCCATCTTACCAACATCATTTAAAAGGGAAAACGCCGGCAAAATGTAGACATGGAAATGAATTCGTTTTCCATTGCCAGGATACCAAGGCCATGTAGACAGGCATACAAAAAAATTGTTTTTCATCTCCCCGACACCAATATAAAATGCAGATAGGAAATCAAACATTCTTCCCATTGCCAGAGTACCAATACAATGCAGACACGAATACAAAAACGTTTTTCATCTCCCGGACACTAATATAAAATGCAGATAGGATATCAAACGTTCTTCCCATTGCCAGAGTACCAATACAATGTAGACATGAATACAAAAACGTTTTTCATCTTCCGGACACCAATATAAAATGCAAATAGGAAATCAAATGTTCTTCCCATTGCCAGAGTACCAATAAAATGCAGACAGGAATAACAAACAAGAACGTTTTTCCATTTCTAGGATACCATTATAAAATTGCAAACCTGAATTCAATTCATTTTTTTTTTCATTGCCAGAATACCCAAAAATTTGTAGACTGGAAATCAATTCATGCTTCCAATGATATAACCTCAATACAATGTGTACAATAGTAAGAGAATGCAAGGATCTGATGTGAAAGGTCATGGAATGATTATCGGGGTTTCTATCAGTCAAGGCATAGAGAAAAACAACCAGGACACAAGATAATCCACACACAGAGGTCATTGCTAAATGGCAGAATCAACAATCATCCAGGGACAAACATCAAGGGTAGTCGTCTAACAGGTTTTTCCTTCGCTCATCATCCTCGCACAGAAAAGTAGGGCATTGAGATCCATAGGTCTTTTAACGCTAAGGTGACAACCGTAGATTAGGCTCCTGGTCGACTACTCAGCGAGGACTGGTGGGCTAGGGATGAAGGCTAAAAATCCACAAAGGACACAATCAACACATCAAGGTGGTCAAGACATGCGGAAAAATGAATACCATGGGAGTCAACAACCATCGAGATAGGCTAAGGAAGTTTTAGTCACCAATTTAAAAAAAACAACATTTTACTTTTCCATTAAATAAGTAGATCCAAGCATAAGTCCTAATACATTCTACCATACAAAAATGAAGAGAGCATACCATTGCCTGATTTCCCACTTCGAATGACATCCCACACGCTCCGTGCAACTCCCGCTTGCCGACTATCGAGACTTCATTGGTACCTCCCAACTAATGCTAGGGGTACTCTTCTTCCCCCTTAGCCCTCTGAGCCGCAAAGGGGCCACACACTCACTATCCAGAGATTTCGACTAGCTCCCAGCTCACCTCGCAAGGCTGAGCTACCACTCCTCACTGAGATGGGTATCCCAACTCCCACAAGTTAAGTCAGTCAAGTAGATATTTCTGCAGTGTAACATTACACAAACCTAAGAAGATCCTTCATCCTTCTCCTTCCTTCAATATATAGAGTTTCAAACTTCCTTTCTTTCCTAAAATATCATTTCTTTTTTTTTTTAAATAAAAAAGGGGTAGACCCTGCTATATTATGGAGGCAAAAAGCTTTTGCAAAATGTACAGAGAAGTATGCCTGGAGTTACCAAAAATGCTGCCTATAATCAGAAACCAGCATAGGTAAAATAGAGTAGCATGATAAAGTGTAAAATCAAGTAGCAAAATAGAACTTAAACATTGTAGCATCTGTCCTGCCTAAAGGAAATCAGGACAGATGCATACAGTCCAAATATACATAAAACAGTAACAAAGTAAACTAGTAACCAAGAGCATAAAAACCTATTTTCCAGGTGGCTTGTTGTCCTCATCCTTCTGCCACGTGAACCCATCCGGGATGGCAAAAGCTTGCATGCAAAGGGGGCATTTCCACTTAGCTGGCGCATTGGTAAAAGCATCAAGGAGCATGTCCATACTCTGTCCCATGGTGCGCGCCCGGTACTCCAAATCAGACAGGTGGCCACGAAGGTCAAACACCAGAGCCAGGTGCTCATTCCGGAGGAGAGACCCATGCAAGCTGCCACCCACATCCACCGAGCCCATCGCCGCTTCCACTCCAACGTCGCACACTCGCTGCTCCCTAGACACCTTTTCACCCACTGTTCCTTCTTCCTTCGTCTGAGTATCATGGCTGCTAACATTGTCATCACCAAGCCATGGAATTTCTTCCACAATACAGCCGGGGATGTAGTCGTCCTGAGCCGGAATGAGATTGCACTTCTCCTGAAGAGTCGCCTCAGTCCTTTCCACTAGCATCAAGTCCTCCATGGTCGGGTCTTCCAACACAATGCAGGGTGGAAACTCCTCCTCCATTCCAGCATCCTGCTCGTCTCGGCTGCAACTGGCTCGTGGTTCGGCTATGGTGGCGAGGAGCTCTTGCTTCTCTGCCCTTGCTTTTTTCCTGATGATGGAAGTCGCTATAGCCAAGGCTCGCTCCAACTGCTCTCTCCGATGCCGTTGAGCTTTGTGAGCATCCCAGGCCGCGCCACGGCGCGGTCTTCCTCTTTTCCGAGCCATGGGGAGCAAGAAGAGCGAGTATAGTAAGAGACAGGTAAGCCAAGACACAATTGAATTTATTTGCAGGGCGCAGGTAGGCTTAACCTGTTCCGATTCAAACTTAAATGGACACACCGAAAATGCTGAGAGTCTGAGCACGAAAGGATCTGGGCTGCACCATAACAATCCAACAAGAATTAGAGCCGAGGCAGGTGCAGCCCTGCTCTATTCTGTCGTGAAAGAATTCATATAATCTAAAGCCGAGGCCATTTCCCAACACTTAACCTCTCCCGTCCCGAGTGCGCTGTTAATGAACTCGTGAGGGAGGCGTACATTCAACTTATGTCTGCTGTAGAGGCCGTCCCCCATCATTAATGTTGGCGTGTGGGTGGTGGCCCTCGGCATTTAAGCCGAGGCCGAGTGCGCCTCCAGCTGTCTCCTCTTGGCCGCGTGGCACCCCATCAGGGGCTTCCTAAAATCTCATTTCATTAAAGTTTTAAAAATAAATTCCTAAAAATTTCTCTCTGTACAAGTGTCCCCCATTTCCTACATTTCTCCATAATTTAATTTCTTTTATTAATTAATTATCTTTATTTCCCTCACCCACCTAGAGTTACTCCTAGAATCACTCCTAGGTGTCCCCAAATTCTCTTATAGGTTTTAATGGCTTTCCCTATTGTTAAATTTCTAGTTCAATTTAAATTAGAAAGCTCTTAAATGATAGATACTTTTCCTAAGTTTGACTTTCTGCTTTTTCCCTTTTTATGTTTACCTCTTTTCCTAGTTTCCTAATTTTTTAGATTTTCCCTCTTTCCCCTTTTTAATTAGAACTCAAAAAGGAAGGTGTGGAAATTAACCCTTTTTTACTTTTTTCATTTAATTAGTATTTTAAAATTATGAAAATAATAAAACCATTAATTCCCCTTTTTCTTTTAAATTTTATTTCAGTAGTCTTTTTTTTTTAATGAATAAATTAAATTTCTTATTCCCTTCATGTTACAAGATTTAACGAAGGTCACAATTATTATTTATGTGGTTATTATTATTATTATTATTATTATTATTTTATAGAGAGATAAAATTTTACCACTAGCATAGTTTAGACTTAAACCTTAAATTTTTGTACAGGGCGACATTTAATTAGGGAATTTGTTTTAAACATTTATTAACATGTTATTCATCCTAAGGCCATCTAGGTTCATTCCTCTATCATCAACAATTCAATGAAGCCTTCAGGATGCACTAGGTGCTCCAAGGGTGCCACTCACCTTAATCTATTTCCCTTGCGCGACGTGCCCTTCAGGATGCACTATGTGCTCAAAGGGTGCCACTCGCCTCTTGAGTGACTTGGTGGACATCAATAACCCCTGGAGTCAATACTATACCAGGTGAACTTGTGGGAGACTAAGGGCCTCTAAGGAATAAGGCCCCCGCTTTATTGTGCACCCATTGGAATCATCGTGAGCGACTATCACAGTCTACCCTCACGACATCGTGGGTCCTCTCGAACTAGGTAAACGTTAACCTACAGTTTGAGCCATAACGAGAGTGCTAGTAGGATATGGCAGGGCTACTGTCCACACCTCTCCCTCAACATCTCTGGTAGTCATGCGTGACCCCTTTACTCCACATGTGAGTCTGGTCGGACAGCTATCGCCAGCCTGGATCATCAACAAATCATGTCAGAACATATCCATATCATATCATCTAATCAGATGCACTAATATCATAAATAAAACAATCAAACCCCAATGGTACCCTCCCTGACTCGATCCAGAGTCCAAGGGGTTCCATTGATGCCTCTTCATCCTTAAGGTCCAAAATCCTGCACACTCAGTAAACCGAGTCAATAGAACTTGTCTATGTCAATGCAGTAAAACAACATGTCATCAACCCATAATGCCTCATAATAAAAATCAAAAGTTTTAATAGCATAGTAATCCATATCACTTGTGAGAAAGTGTCCTCAAAGAATAAGTTCGCTTAGTGCACCAGAGCGGGATGTTACATACACCCCCTCTTGGTCTAAACTTCGTCCTAAAGTTTCACACTATAAATGATGAATAAAGTGTATCACAGTATCATATGTCTATCTATCAAACAAAAATGGAAACTGCTAGCGCATATCATATGCATCCTCCCAGGTTGCCGAGTGAGGACTATAATTGTCCCACTGGACCTTGACTTGATCTATCGTTCGACATCGTAGCTATCGAATGCGATGATCCAAAATGTGGATCAGCTCAGCCATGAGCACCTCCTTGTCTGTCACCTGCAAGGAACTCATGTCAATAACTTGTGTAGGATCACTAATATAATGTCTCAAAACAGATACATGAAAAATATCGTGCATGCACCTCAAAGAATCAGGCAAGGCTAGTCGATAGGCCATGGGCCCCTTTCTCTCCACAATTTTGAAAGGTCCCATGAACCTAAGAGAGAGTTTATCTCCCTTCCGAAACTTGATCAAACTTTTATGTGGTTTAACCTGCAAGAAGACTTGATCACCGACCTCGTAACTACGATCGACACAGTGCGCATCGACATAACTCTTTTGTCAATCCTGCGCTTCTTTAATCCTTTGTCTTATTGTTTACATTTTCTCTTCCATTTATTGGATCGCTTATGGCCCCACCAGGACCCTATCGTCAATCCGATCCCAACTCAAAGGCGTTCGACATGATCGCCCCTAAAAAAACTCGAAAGGCACCATCTTAATGGTGCTCTGGTAACTGTTGTTGTAAGCAAACTCCACTAGTGGCAAGAATTCTTCCCAACACTTTTGTTGGTCCATCACGTACATGCACAACATGTCCTCCAAGGTTTTTTTCGTTCGTTCAGTTTTCCCATCAGTCTCCGGGTGATATGAAGTACTAAAGTTAAGTTGGGTTCCCAAGGCCTCTTAGAAACTCATCCAAAATCATCTAGTAAACACCGATCCTCGATCGGATATAATCCTCTTAGGCACGCCATGCAGCCTCACAATCTCATTGATGAAAACTCTAGCTATGTGAGGTGCCTGATACATCATATGCACAGGAATAAAGTGAGCACTCTTCATCAGAGTGTCTACTACTACAAAAATTGAGTCATGTCTCCTTGATGTCAGTGGCAATCAAACAATAAAATCCATTGAAATAACCTCCCATTTTGATTCTGGAATAGCGTGTGGTTGTAGTAATCCTGTTGGGTGTCTATGTTCAGCCTTTACTTATTGCATTCTAGACATTTGGCCACATAGTTGACTATGTCAACCTTCATTCCCTTCTAGAAAAATAAGGGTTTAAGGTTTTCCCTCATCTTCATGACTCTTGGGTGAGCCATGTAAACTACTCTATGAGCCTCACTCAGGATTAACATCCTCAACTCGTCATTCGTCGGTACATAGATCCAATTTTTAAACCTCAATAATCCATCGCTATCAAACAAAAATCCTTCAAATTGTGGTACCATCATTGTGTTTTTTTCGATAAAACCCTCGACCTCTTTGTACCAGTCATCATTATGTTGTAAAGTTAGAATTTTTTCACGCAGATTTGTTTGAAGAGGCAGCACCGAAAAGATGCATGGTCTTCGACTAAATGCATCCACGACTTGGTTCACTATTCCTTTTATGTAAGTAATCTCAAAGTCGTACTCCTTAAGCAATTTTGACCAACGCCATTGTCGTGCGTTTAGGTTTCTTTGCATAAATATGTGTTGTAGTCCACAATGGTCAGTATTTAGTTCAAATTTTCATCCAACAAGGTAGTGTCTCCAAACCTTCAAGGCATATACGATGGCTAACAACTCCAAATCATGCATCACATAGTTCTCCTCATGCCTTCTTAGTTTCCTCGAGATGTAAGCGATCACTTGTTTGTCTTGCATCAAGACTCTGCCTCAGCCTTCCTTGGACGTGTCAGTGCATACCAAGAATTCCACATCCATGTCAGGGACCTTTAGTATTGATGTTGTTGTCAACAACTCCTTGAGCCTCCAAAATGCTTTCACGCATTTCTTGGTCCAAACAAACTTCTTGTTTTTCTTCTTCAATTTTGTGATCGGATTTTCTATCTTCGAAAACCCCTCGACGAATCGTCGATAGTATCCTGATAAACCCATTAAGCTACGCACTTCTGGGACATTCTTCGGTGCAGGCCATTTCATAATGGCCTCGACCTTCACTGGATCCATAGAGATACCTTCACTGGAGATGACGTGCCCTAAGTAGTGGATCTTCGATTGATAAAATGAGCATTTGGATAACTTCCCATACAATTTTTTCTCTTACAGACATTGTAGTACCAAGCGCAAGTGCTCATCATGCTCCTCCATCATCCGAGAGTAAATCAAAATATCATCAATGAATACTTGGATGAACTTGTCCAAGTACTCATGGAACACCCCATTCATCAAACTCATAAATACCCCTGGGGCGTTTGTCAGTCCAAATGGTAAAACAATAAACTCGCAATGTCCAAACCTCATCTTAAAGGCAGTATTAGGGATGTCATCTTCCCTAATCTGTAATTGGTGATATCATGATCACAAATCAATCTTTGAAAACACTGTCGTGCCCTTCATTTGATCGAATAGATCATCAATCCTTGAAAATGGATATTGATTCTTGATCATGGCCTTGTTCAATTGATGGTAGTCAATGCAAAGCCTCCACGACCCATTCTTCTTTTGAATGAAAATAATAGGTTCACCCCACGATGACACACTTGGACGCATCGGTCCTAGGTCCAACAATTCTTTTAGTTGAATTCTTAACTCTTGTAATTATAGGGTCAACATCCAATAAGGCATTCTTGTTATCAGTTCAGTTCCCAGTTTTAGGTCTATAGTGAACTCCAATTCCCTGTCCGGAGGCATCCTAGGAAACTCCTCTGGAAATATGTCTGCAAACTCTCTCACCACCGGAAGGTGTTCTAAACTTTCCGTTAATCTCTTCTCATTTAACGCAAGGATCGCATAAATCTTGCACCCCTTGCGCATGCTCTTCCATAGCTATAAGGAAGAGATGAACCTTAGGGAAACTCCCTGGTTCCATACTACAATCACACGTCTCTTTCCCTCATCATCTACCAATCTCAACCATTTAGTCTTACAGTTGAGTATCACCTCATGCGATTCCAACCAGTTCATACCAATTACTACATCATAAGATCCTATGATTGTGACATACAGGTTGGCCCTTGTGACAAAATCTCCCAGGTTAAGGATACAGCCTGTAATCTTTCGTCCAACCTTCTGTTTGGCTCTCGAAGCCATCTCTACGAAGCTAAACTCATCTTATTCGACTTCCTTTACCTTAATCCTTTTTAGTGCTGCACTAGAAATGATACTCTTGGTAGCATCGGGATCTATTTAAATACTAAGGGTCTAGTCAACGATGGTACTTGTCATCTTGAGCACAATCGACTGATGCTCTGCCTGGCAGTTATTCACCATTGCATGAATCCAATAGGCCTTGCCCATATCTCCCATGGTAGTGGGTCCAACTGATCTAGATGCTCTAGTCCTCTACACTGGGAAGTCGCGCTGGTAGTGTGGCTCACCACACGTCCAACACCCCTTCTTCGGCCCAGTAGTCCTGGTACCCAATGTAGAATATGATGGCCCACTAGCCTGGAATCCTAGTCTGTTCTGTTGAACAGGCCTAAAATACTGCCGTTGTGGTCGACGTTGCTATTGATGCTGTGGTCCTTGATAAGGTGTCCATTGCTGAGGTGTCGGTCACCGAGGTGTAGTGAAAGTGGAACCCCTCTGGAAGCCACGATATCCTGGTGTATGTTTGGCTGGTGTCTGATGCTACTTTGCTCCAGATGACACCTGCCCTACTGGTCTAGCTAGAGTCTTGGTCTAACCCCCACTGATAAGCTCCTCCTCTGCTATGAGGGCCTTCTGGACGACATCATGCAAGGTTTGAGGCATCAAAATCCTGACCTTTGCACGTATGCTGCTCTTAAGGCCAAACACAAACCTATTGACCTTAATTTTCTCAGTGTTAAGGTGTAGAGCATATTGGAGAAGCTCTATAAAATAGGCCTCGTACTCGAGCACCATATGACCTCCCTTTCGTAGGCCATTGAACTCATTGAGTTGATGCTCAATGAATTCCTCTAAAAGGTATCGTTCTTGGAACCGTTCCTCGAACAATTTCCATGACACATCTTCGACAACCATGTTCAGCTACGGTAGGAGCATCTTCCACCATAGAAGAGCGCTTCCTTTTAGTTGGAAGACCACCATGTGGACCTTCATGTTGGAGGTATAATCATGAAGTGAAAAGAAAATTTCCATGTTCTCCAACCATGCCTTAGTGGATGCGTCGTTCGGGGCACCAAAGAACTCAGGAAATTTGACCTTCTCGAGTTCACGGTGAATGTTACCAGTACCAACCTATGCGCGTTGCGGAACCTTAGCTGGTGCTGACGCCTTGGCTTCATCTCTGTCCAAATGACTGATCATTGCCTTAGAGATGCGTTGAAAATATCTCATCATTCCGACCACATTACCAACTGCTATCTACTCCTGTCCGACAACCTGCTCATCTCCCTCAGGGTTAGATCCCTTAGACATGGATGCCACTGGAGGCATCACGCCTCGTTCCCTAGAACCCCGTCATATACCTCTGTGGCATCCTCTAACCATGATTACTTGCATGAATACAAGTCAACTCAATTAGTAACATTGTAATCAAATCATATCAACGAAATCCATAGCGATCCCAAGTCCCAGGTCGAACCTGCTCTGATACCACATTTAACATCCCCATCTGGTACGACTCCTATGATGTACAATCGATAATAATGACATTATACTCAACATCGCAACACGACGACGACACAACGCATGCAACTCATGCAACAACAACATAACGGCCTAACATAAAAGCACATAAAGCACCTGGAAGCAATGTATGACATTCAACCGACAAAAAATAAGAATGACTTCCCACCCATCCTACCCTGCAATGGTTAGGACCTCCAGGACACATAAGCAATGCTCAAGCCTAGGTTCCCATCAATTTTGACCATTTAAGGTCTCAGGGCTGGCGACTATTCTGAGGAACAAGGAGGTGTCTACATCCTTCCTACCACAAGTAGACCAAGCCTACTAAGCTAAGGACAATCATCCTAACAACCCAAAATTAATTACACAATTAACTAGAACCCTTACAGTGAGAAAAACCAATCACATTGAACATTTACAAAACCATGTGAAAACATTAATTAATATTGAACAACAACCATTAATCAAGGCTAAAAGGTCATTATCTATGACTTAAATTGACGTTAATTAGAGATCAATTAACCAGTCTAAATTTCGCCAGTCAACAAGTTACCCATTGAACTTAACATGAATTACGACTCAAATTTAGCAAGTCTGGGTTACCAATTAGGCGATATCTATAAATCCAACTAACCATAAACTTGAATTACAACATTAACATTCTTAAAGTGGAATGCTACCTATATAGCTAATGAACAGTTAAACCTCAACATTAGTCTAGATATAATGAATGAACTAACCACACTAGTTGTTTATTATCATTGAGGAGGAAACTGCCAGCTAATAACATTGTTGTAGCAAATCAACAAGGTAATTACATATCTGTTACATAACAATTTATTACAACAGTTAACCGGGCATTTAACATAATGATTAACATAATCAATTAATTGAGCAATAACAGGGTAGTTTGCATGACTATTTTCATAACAAGTATTATAGCACTAACAAGGCGATTATCATGTTAATTAACATAACAATTAATATAATAGTAGTGAGGCAATTTATATGACGGTTAACATAACGATTAATAGCACAAAAACAAGGCAATTTACATAACTGTTAACCATTTAACTCGCTGCAGCATTTAATCAATAAGTAGGAATCTGCTGACCATTCACAATGCTATAGCAATTGTTTTGGAATTTAGTAAGGCAATTAATATAACATTTAACATTGCAATTAACAGGCCCATTAACTGTAGCAATGGTTCTAGTAAATTCATGGTCATTCCAGTAAGCTCAGTCAACATTCTAAAGGAAAAAATCATGGGTAATTACAAAAAGCTCTGGCAACATTCTAAAGGAAAAATCATGGGTAATTACAACAAGCTCTGACAACGTTCTAAAGGAAAAACCATGAGTATTTAAACATCAATCAAAGTCAACTTTTAAGGGAAATAATCGTGGGCAATAAACAATGGTCTCAGACAGGTTTTGAATGACAAAATGTGAGCATTTAAACAATGATCTCAGGCATGTTTTGAATGGTAAAATCGTGAGTGTTAAACAATGGTCTCAATCACGTTTTGAATGGAAATTCATGAGCATTTAACCACAATCTCAGCCACGTTTTGAATGGAAAAATTGTGGGTAATTAATCAACTATCACAGTCTCATTTTAAAAGGGAAAAACATGTACAGGGACACACCAGAAGAGCATACATGGCTATCCGTAATTAAAATATGTAGAATGATATGCCCAAGACACACCAGAAGGAAATCCATGTTGCCAACATTATTTAAAAGGGAAACATGCTAGCAAAATGCAGACATGGAAATGAATTCGTTTTCTATTGCCAGGATACCAATGCCACACAGACAGGAATAAAAAAAAAAGTTTTTCATCTTCGAGACACCAATATAAAATGCAAATAGGAAATCAAACGTTCTTCATATTGCCAGAGTACCAATACAATGCAGACAGGAATACAAAAACGTTTTTCATCTCTCGGACACCAATATAAAATGTAGATAGGAAATCAAACGTTCTTCCCATTGCCAAAGTACCAATACAATGCAGACAGGAATACAAAAACATTTTTCATCTCCCATACACCAATATAAAATGCAGATAAGAAATCAAACATTCTTCCCATTGCCAGAGTACCAATACAATGTAGATAGGAATACAAAAACATTTTTCATCTCTCGGACACCAATATAAAATGCATATAGGAAATCAAACGTTCTTCCCATTGCCAGAGTACCAATACAATGCAGACATGAATAACAAATAAGAACATTTTTCCATTTATAGGATACCATTATAAAAATACAGACTTGAATTCAATTCATTTTTTTTTTTATTGCCAGAATACCCAAAAATTTGTAGACCAGAAATCAATTCGTGATTCCAATGTTATAACCCCAATATAGCTCATACAATAGTAAGAGAACGCAAGGATCCGATGGGAAAGGTCATGGAATGATTGTCGAGGTTTCTATTAGTCAAGGCATAGAGAAAACCAACCAGGACACAAGATAATCCACACCCAGAGGTCATTTCTAGATGGTGGAATCAACAATTAGCCAGGGACAAACATCAAGGGTAGTCGGCTAATAGGTTCATCTTTCGCTCATCATCCTCGCACATAAAAGCAGGGCATTGAGATCCATAGGTATTTTAACGCTAAGGTGACGACCGTAGATCAGGCTCCTAGCCGACTGCTCAGGCAAGGACTGGTGAGCTAGGGATGAAGGCTAAACAACCACGGAGGTCACAATCAACACAACAAGGTGGTCAAGACATGCGGGAAAACAAATGCCATGGGAGTCAACAACCATCGAGCTACGCTAAGGAAGTCTTAGTCACCAATTTTAAAAAAACATCATTTTACTTTTCCATTAAATAAGCAGATCTAGGCATAAGTTCTAATACATTCTACCATAGAAATATAAAGAGAGCGTATCGTTGCCTGATCACCCGCTCTTAATGACATCCTATGTGCTCCATGCGACTCCTACTCACCGACCATCAAGACTTCACTGGTACATCCTAGCCAATGTTCGGGGTACTCTTCTTCCCCCTTAGCCCCCCGAGCCACAAAGGGGCCACACACTCACTATCCAGAGATTTCGACTAGCTCCCAGCTCGCCTCACAAGGCTGAGCTACCACTCTTCACCGAGCTGGGTATCCCAACTTCCACAAGTTAAGTCAGTCAAGTAGATATTTCTGCAGCGTAACGTTACACAAATAGAAGAATATCCTTCATCCTTCTTCTTCCTTCAATATATAGAGTTTTGAACTTCCTTTCTTTTCGAAAATCTCATTTCATTAAAGTTTAAAAAAAAAACTCCTAAAAATTCCTCTCCATACAAGTGTCTCCCATCCCTTACATTCCTCCATAATTTAATTTCTTTAATTAATTAATTATCTTTATTTCCCTCACCCACCTAGAGTTACTCCTAGGTGTCCCCAAATTCTCTTACAAGTTTTAATGGCTTTCCCTATTATTAAATTGCTAGTTTAGTTTAAATTAGAAAGCTCTTAAATGGTAGATACTTTTTCTAAGTTTGACTTTCCACTTTTTCCCTTATGTTCCCCTTTTTCCCTTTTTATATTTACCTCTTTTCCTAGTTTCCTAATTTTTTAGATTTTCTCTCTTTCCCCTTTTTAATTAGAACTCAAAAAGGCAGGTGTGGAAATTAACCCTTTTTTTCTTTTCTCATTTAATTAGTATTTTAAAATGATCAAAATAATAAAACCATTATTTCCCCTTTTTCTTTTAAATTTTATCCAACAGTTTTTTTTTTTTAATGAATAAATTAAATTT
>JASDQU011507503.1:4897-18309 GCA_032191745.1 Picea mariana
TTTTTAACATAAATCATAAATGAAAAAATCCTAAACATCCAAAAACCTAACCCTAGGAGATGAAGTGCCAAAATTCACATGGGTCTCGATGGGGTAATTTGGTACATCAACTTCCCAGGGTCGTAACTTTTGCATACGATCTTTGTTTTAGGCACACAATAGCTCATGGGAAATAAATATTCAAGGAATACACACATTTTTGTCACACTTTGTATAAATCCTATAGTGTGACTATTTTTCACCCAAAAAACATTTTTTAGGGTCTCAAAATGACCCCAAACGTTTAGGACCCAAAAACTAGGAAAACGCTTTCAAAATGAAAATTGTTCTTTGAGCTAGTAGAATAGGTGTGTGGACACCAATATCCACTTGGATAAGACTTCCTCCTTTAGGAAGGAATGGTATCCATTGTGTTGAGTGAACCCATTAGATGGGGAAACTTCTTTTGAACTTGGCCCCGGGTGAGCCACTTTCCTTGGTGCAAGAGCTGCCCTGCTTTAACAACCTGATAAAGTTGGATCCTCTGTTATCGAGTGACCTTAATATGAGTGTCCCTGACCTGATTAGTGGGTGATTGTTCCATTTATTTAGAGTTGACCTTTGGTGGTGTCAACCGCTCTGCGATCTCTGATGTGTCCAATAATGGTGGGAAGTATGGCCTAAGGTGGTCCACATTGAACACGAGGTGCAGGCCAAGGAAGAGAGAAATACTTAGCTCAAAAGAAATATCACTCACAACCTTGGTGATGGTGTAAGGTCCATAGAAATGTGGATGAAGCTTTCGATGGGGTCCTGTAAGGCGCTCTTTTTGCAAATGCAACCAGACCTTGTCTCCCACCTGAAACTTGTCTGACACCTGGTGTTGATCATGGCATTATTTGTACTTAGCATTGGATTTCTGTAAAATATCATGGAACTGTTGTTGTATGTGCTAAATTCGTTCAATAAAATTGGTGGCTTTATCAACCTCAAATTGAGCATGGGATGATTCTTCCTATGTGGATGCAAGGGGTAGTGTGATATCAATGGGACCCAATGGTTGAAATACCAACCCCACCTGAAAGGGACCATGGCCGATCAAGTTATGAAGGGCTTTGTTGTAGCTGTGTTGAACATAGGGGAGAATATCATCCCATGTGCATGGATGTTTGAAGTTCTACATGCGCAAGATATGAACGATCATTTTGTTGACGACCTCTATCTGGCCATCAGTTTGGGGGTGGAAGGTGGTGGATTTGGTAAGATTGGTGTCTAACAGTGGCCAAAGGACGGACTAGAATTTCCTGCGGAAATTGCTTTCCCGATTATGGTCTATGATATCCCAAAGTGTACCCACACTCATTCAAAGAAGAGGTTGGCAGTGGTCTCCACTGTGATATTCTTCTTGTAGGCCATGAGGATGGCCATCTTAGAAAACCAATCAATCACCACAAAAAAAAAAATCATTTCCCTTCTTGGTTGAAGGAAGGACTAAAATTTAGTCTACCGAGATGGATTCCCATGGCCTGTAGGGAGTAGGCAGAGGGGTGATAGACCTTACTTCTTAGTTTCTTGTTTGGAAATGGCATGGGAATTGTAGGACCTGATATACTTGTTGACATCTTGTCGAAGTTTCGGCGAATATAAATGCTTCTGTAGTACTGCCACAATCTTTTCCATACCAAAATGTCTTGCCATATGAATGTAGTGAGCTTCCCAAATCAGCTTCGCACGCTCGCTTGAAGGAACATAGAGGTGGCTTAGATGGAATAATAGTCCATCCTAAATATGAAATTCAGTGACAGTCACGCTTGTGTCTAGCATCTGGTAAGTGGTAGCAAAGTCAGGATTTCTCTTGTAGAGTTGGGGCCACTCGGATGCCTCATGGACACAAGAGTGGAGCACCATGGTTAAGGCTGCAACTGGAGGTCGACTGAGGCTCTTAGAGACAAAATTGGTGCTCCCTATCTTATATTTTATGTTGAGATGGAATTGTTGCATTTATGTGGACCATTTTTTATGGCAACTGTTTTGTAATTTTCCTTGAGTTTGGATGAATTGGAGAGGCATGTGATCAGTGTGGATGAATGTCTCCTTCTTGAGAATGTAGTGCTTCCATTTTCGGTAGGCTTGTATGATGGAATGCATTTATTTGTCATAGGTTGGGTACTTACGAATGACATTTGATAATGTCTCACTATGATATTCCACTGGATGACCATGTTGAGTGAGGACTATGCCCACGACATAGTATGAAGCATCGATCTCAATCTCAAAAGGTTAGAACATATTGGGTAAGGAGAGTATTGGATCTGATCACAAGTGATGTTTCAAATCATCGAACGCTTGTTGTTGTGACTTCCCCCACATGAAATTTTTCTTTCCACCACCCTTGGTCACTGGGCTGAGGTCCTATGTAATATGGGAGAATCCCAACATGAACCAATGATAGAAGTTGGAAATTCCTAAGAAACTTTGAAGCTTGGTTAGTGTGGTCATGGTTGGCTAGTCACGAATGACTTGGATCTTGGATGGATCCACATGCACACCATGCTCATCAATAATGTAGCCTAGGTATTGGACCCTATTCACGTCGAAGGAGCATTTTTCCAAGTTAGTGTATAACTTGTGTTGTTGTAGAGTGTGGAGTACCTGCTGAATATGTTGCAAGTGTTATGCTCAAGTATTTCTAAATATGAGGATGTCATCTAGATATACCACCACAACGGAATTGGTGAAGGTCCACAATACATCGTCCATCAAGATCATGAAATTTGTTGGAGCATTTTTCAAATCGAAGGGCATGACTAGCCATTTGAAAAGACCTTATTTGGAATTGAAAGAAATATTCCATACATCAGTTTGTTCTATTGGGACCTGGTGGTAGCCAGAATTCAGGTCAATCTGGATGAAAAACTTGGCTCCCTTGAGTTGTTCAAGAAGGTCATCAATTTGGGGAATTAGGTACTAGTTCATGACTGTGATTTTGTTTAGGGCCCTGTAATCAATGAAGAGTTGTCAAGTCCCATATTTCTTCTGTACGAGTAAAATTGGGCTCTGAAGGGTGAGGAGATGGGTTGTATGTGCCCCTTTTGAAGCATCTCTTGGATTTATCGCTTAATTTCCTCATTTTCCATTAGAGAGCGATGATAGACTAACCCATTGGGTAGAGGTGCACCGAGGGCTAGATCAATTGAATTCTTGACCTCACAGTACCGCGACACCTCGGTGGGTGAGGAGAATATGTCTTTGTATTCTTCCATGATCTTGTCCACTTTCTTGTGTTTTATGTAGAAGCTCTGTGTAGAGGCCATGGATGTGTCTACAACCTTCTATTCACTTTGACAATGAATCATGAAAAATAAAAATTTCCTAGTTTAGGAAGTGACCTTCCTTCATTTATTAGCATAGATCAAAGTAATAGAGGTAGGTGGAGCTACCTTTGGTATCCTGTACAATTGTCTACCCAAAGTAATAATAAAAATGTAAGGTATAGACTCATATGCAACATGGGATTTCCACAAAAAAATTGGCCTAAAAGAACATCACAAAATTCAAAGGAGGAAATATCACACAACACCTCATCCTTGAAGGGCTTGATGTCATAGGGCAGATGACACTGTTGGTTGATGCAAAGGTCTCTTTCTTGGCGGAGCCACCTGATGGTGTAGGGTCGTGGGTGTGGTGTCGTCGGCTGGTTCAACTGTTTGACGACCTCTGCTGAGATCAGGTTCTTTTGACTTCTTCTATGACAATGAAATGCAATGGAGTACCCTTTATGCACATCTGTGAGTGAAAAAGTAATTCACTTTCCTCTAGTTCACTTGGTTGGACCTTAGTGGTAGCAAAAGTGGCACTCGGTTCTATGTAAATGATATGATTCCCTTTGTCTGTATATGATTCAGAGTCAGAACCTACCTCTGACTCTAAGGATTTTAGCTCCACCACCAATGACTGCTTTGAGTGACATTCAACAATGTTATGCCATGGGATTTTATGGAATTCACACCACTTCCTAGTGTCTTTCTTCGTCTTTTCATTACCCTTCTTCATTTGCATCTTGAACTGGTTGTCCTGAGAGGATGCATCCTTGATATGTCCTCTGTTCTATGGGTTGGGGTCGCCTTTATGCTACTTCTAATGTGAGGAATCTGCAAATCCAAACTCCTGCTTCTTCTGTTTAAATTTCTGCTCGATTTTGACAACATATCGATATGCCACTCCCAATTATGAGATGTCCAGAATCTCCATTTCTATTTGGATGTATCTATGCAGACAACCGTAGTACTTGAGCATTGGATTTCATTTAGAGTCCTTGATACCCAACTTGGTGCGCAAGTTATAGAAGATATTTGTGAAATCCAATACTTTATGGTCCCTTTCCTGTCGCAGTGTGGCCCATCTCGTATACTTGTCATCATAGCTTCCAACAGGGTAGTAATGTTACTTAAAAACATCCTTGAAAGAATCAAAAGTGGGGGCAACCACAAATATTGCATATTCCTCAGTGGCCCTGTGATCACAGTAATTTTCCCACCAACCCTTAACATGGGGGATAACCATAAGGAGCACACAGATAATATTTTCTCTATCGAAAAAATTATGGACCGAAAAATACCCTTCTAGCAGTTTCATCATTTATCTACAACATTCACATCTATCAGACCTTCAAATAAGTGGATATACAAATTTACTTGTACCTTGAAAGGAGTGATGTGGCAACTTGATGAAGATGCGTTGTATGTTGGTAATTGTTGAAGGATATTTGCAAAATTATCCATCATATCGTTCCTTTGTCACGGAAGGGTTTCCTCGAGAAACAGTTTAAAAGAATCTCCTTCTCCATCATCTCTCTTTTCTTCTGCCATGGGATTCCTTCATAATCAGCGAGGACATTATTGCAAGGGCTCAACCACTTCGAGTCCCAACTCCTTGTACCCTGACCTCATTGGGGACATGCATAGAGAAACAAATAAAGAGTAGACTGCTTTGATACCACTGATCCAGATTTATAAATGGAACAAAATGGAATACAAATGTATATAAAATATATACAAAGAGATACAATAAAACTTGACTTCTATTAATAAAGAGAATATGCTGAAACTGTAAAAATGTAGATTGAAACAAACTTGCTCGAATGGTGGAATCTTATCTCTAAGAAGGGATGTGATGGCTATGCTCATTTACAAAAAGATGGTTACAATGAGGCTCCAAAGGCCTTTTTAACATAAATAATAAATGCTAAAACCCTAAAAATCCAAAAACATAACCCTAGGAGATGAAGCGCCAAAAGTCACGTGGGCCCCGATGGGGTAAGTTGGTACATTAACTTCCCGGGGCCATAAATTTTGCATACGATCTTAGTTTTAGGTGCATGATAACTTGTTGGAAAGAACTATCCGAGGAATACACATGTTTCCATCACACTTTGGATAAAGCCTATCGTGTGAGTGTTCCATGCCCAAAAGCTGTTGTTTAGGGCCTCAAAATGACCCCGAAAGTTTAGGACCCGAAAAACTAAAAAAAATGCCAAAATGAAAATTATCCTTGGAGCCAGTGAATAGGTGGGTGGGCACCGATATCCACCTAGATTATGAGGTGCTATGTGGGAGAAGTATACATCAAATGGGTGTTATGTGGGAGAAACATACATCAACTGGGTGCTATGTGGGAGAAGTATACATCAACTGGGTGCATGCCAGAGAAGACTACATCAACTAAGCTCAACGAAAACCTTTCTATGACAAAAAGGATCCAAGTCTAAAGAATTCCTCCCTCGTTGAGAGGGAGTGTTGAATTTTTTCAACTTCGGGCAGTCATTATCCACAAGGAAGTACAAGAAGACCCATATGACCATTAAAGAATCCTCGAGAAGAAATTAAAGACCTAGGAAGAGAAGTCATCCCCACCAATGAAAGAAAAAAAATAATAAAGTAAATTTGAAGACCCATAATGAGAAGTTGGCCCCATAAAGATAGGTTCCTGGATTAGTATAAATACGAGATGGATACTTTCATTTAGACAAACACAATTCTCCTTCTGCAGTGCACACTAGTCAGTTGCATCTTCCCAGTTGTAGTTCTTGGTCTACTTACTTACGCACTGTCTTGGAGAGGCGCTAGGATTGAAGGATCTTTATCTTGGTTATTCTTGGTCACATTATTGAGGCACTAGCTCTTAGGGAGGACTCTTTTATGTATGGTATTCTGATTTGGTGATGGTGATGTACTGGTAATATCTTGGACCAAATTCTTCTATAAGAAAGGTTGTTGGGTTTTATCCCAAGGTTGAGTTTCCCAGGATAAACTCTTGTGTTCTTGTGTCTACTATGCATGGTTAATATTTCTAGATCTTGTTATTTCTAGTGCATTGTTATAGTTGATATTTTTAGTGTATAGTTATTCTATGATAACTGTGGTATGAAAGTGAATCTTATTTTAAAATCATAAGGAAATAACTATCAAGATTTGAGAATCAAAAACATCAACAAAAAACGATACTATAATAACCTAATTTTGTGTATGACTATTACCATTCTTACGTATGGGTGTTTAGTCCTAATATTATCAATGATGCATGAGAGAAATTTGACATTTCAATGTGGTTTGCATATTTAGATTACACATAAACAAAATACTTCATCATTAAATTTTATGATGTGAAGGATGAAAAATTCATATTTACTTGGGGTTTCCATCAATTTATACATACTTTGTACCATTCACTAGTGAATGTATATATTGGAGTACTACATATTTATAAGAAATTGTTGAAATATGTATTTATCCAATATGGAGATAGATAGAAAAAATCAAACCTCCAAGGAAAAACATACAAAAAAATTAAACATATTGTTTATAGATGAAGGCCAATGTTATTTAGAATATAACAATGAGGATAATTTCTTGAAATTGATATCAAGTTGGACATTTGATGGTTCATATGAAAGAAACATAAATATCAAAAAAAAAATTGTATTCTTAATTGATTAATCACATGGGGACTCAACCAAACACGAGGCATTGATTTAAAACATTAAAATTCAATGAGGATAATTGCTTCAAATTGCTATCAAGTTGGACATTTGATGGTTTGTATGAAAGAAATAGAAACATAAAAACAATTTTGTTTCCATTAATTTAATTTAATTATCTTTAGTATCATTCAAGTGTGTCAATACGCCTATCACTAACTTAACTTAATTTTAATATTTTAATATATAAATGAAGATGATAATTTTATTTGTTTTAGTAATTGGTTATTGGGAAAAAGAATATAAATGATACATAAATGATGTTGTTGTTTTGAAAACTCAAATACCATATTTGTACTAAACTTACTTAATAATTTTGCAATGTACAAATAAAAATATTAATCAGATTGTATGTTGTAATATTTTTACATGCATAAAAAAAAGATTTATTAAATAAAACATTGATTATATTCTATATGAATAAAGTATTATTACATACAATTCATCAAATATCATTTAAAAAAAAAAAGTCATCAATAATTTATTTAGACATAGAGGGGCAAAACATGTTTAAAAATGAGTAATTTAAATTCATACTCACAAAAGATGATTATGATACCATACCTAGAAACAATCATAATGCTATTGGAAATACACATATCTATTTAAACCTTTAAATAGAGTTTGTGAAATATTTATGATACCATACCTAGAAACAATCATATTACTATTGGAAATACACATATCTATTTAAACCTTTAAATATAATTTGTGAAATATTTAAGGGTTCTTATGATGCTAAAACTGAGGTGATTGTAGATGATTGAATAGAAATACATGTTCGTAATGATGAACAAAAATATGTAATTATAAGCTATTATAATGGTTAGTGATATAATTTGTGAAATATTTAAGGGTTCTTATGATGCTAAAACTGAGGTGATTGTAGATGATTAAATAGAAATACATGTTCGTAATGATGAACAAAAATATGTAATTATAAGCTATTATAATGGTTAGTGATTGTAGATGATTGAATAGAAAAACATGTTCGTAATGATGAACAAAAATATGTAATTATAAGCTATTATAATTGTTACAATGTGAATGACAAACACTTGTTAAATCTACTATGTCCTTGCTTGCTATTACAATGTGAATGACAAACACTTGTTAAATATACTATGTCCTTGCTTGCTACACTTAGTATATTAAATAACACTTAGTATATTAAATAATGTAATTAGTACTTTATTAATATTTTTGTAAGAGGAAATGACTTTATATGATTATAATATTTTTTAATTTTTTCTAGCTAAATCGATTTGATTAATAAGACGTGTAGATAATGTGTAATCAATTATAAAATATATGAATTATACATTAAATCTAATTGAAAATTAAATGTTAAATTAAGGTTTCTAAACTAGAAAATCTAATTCCATAATGTGACAAAATTGGATTTAGTTTTTTCATTTTTGAAATTTAATTTTTCATTTTTGGAATTCCTCAATATTAACATTTTTGGTATTAGATTTTGCACTATAAAAATCCATTGAATCCAAGTTTTCAATTTTGAAATTGGACATTGACACATTTAGAATCTAATTTTACTCTTTGAAAACCCTAACTTCAAACTTTGGAAATAATGATTTTGACTTGTTTGGAAAGGGACTTATAAATAGTCCCTTGTTCCTGTGACCTTCTTCGGTGGGGATAGCTTTACCTCTGGATCAGAAGCTATTCTATGGGACACTAGCCTATGATCTAGGAAATGATAACCTAGGGGCATCTAATCTGTCAAAATCACTAAGGGACATTTTGAAACTTAACTACCTTACAAAATAAAACCAACTAAATCCAATCACACTATCAAAATTTACTGTTTATTCACTTATAACTATTAAATCTTTTTTTAAATTATAGTTACTATCATTCTTATTCCTTTGAATTCTTAATTTTTCCATAATGATCTATTTCTCTTCTTTGTTTTAGCCTACTAAAAAATGCAATAGAAATAACATTAAAAATAAAGATTTAATAAAAATCATAAGGATCTATTTCTCTTCTTTTTTATTTAGCTTACTAAAAGATGCACACATTAAAAATGAGAAAGATTTAATAACAATCATATTAACAAGATCTATTAGCGTATGATATACAATATTTGTACTGAAAGATTCACACATTAAAAATGATAAATATTTAATAACAATGATATTAGCAAGATCTATTAGCATATGATATACAATATTTGATAGTTACAATATTTCTTTTATTTTTATATGGAAAAAATATTAAATAAATTATTGATCATATTTATATGAATGGAATTTATCAACTTGTACCAAATAACCTATAATCAATATGTACCATAAACAAGTGTATCAACCATGCACCAACTTGTATCTCAAACTGTACCATCAACGAGTGCATCAAACATGCATCAAATATATACCAATCATGCATCAAATACACATAAAATATAACTCATCAAGATGTATCAACATCATCAACTATACACCTCATGTATGTGCCAACTCATCAACTACTTGTCTCAACCATGTACCCAACATGTACCGTAACCAAAAGGCCTCATGAATCTCATTATCCAAATCTGATTTGTAAATTTGTAATAGCCCTGGTGTATATGATCACATACCTGCAAACCTTCCTTAACTTTAACAACAAGAGACTAGCATTTTCATCAAACTTTACTTTAGTCTCACATGACTAATTTTAGATTAGTCAAAAACCCTAACTTGCAATAATCATAACTATGTACTTGTAATGGATAAAGATCTGAAAATGGTATACAATGTTATTCAATGTCTTTTATGCAATTCCTCCATATTTCACTAGGAACCTCTCAGAAAATGAGTTATAGCAAAAATTGCATACCTTATTGAATTCTGGCTTATTCTAGAGAGCGAACTTGTAGAGAAGACCCCACACAAAATATTTGTTGTATGGATTTGAAAATTATACACATAATACTAGAAATTGTACTCTAACCCATACATATAAATTTTTAAATGTGTCTTATTAATTTTTGTATAATAAAAAGATTTATTGAATAAATCATTGATTAATATTTATTTGAATGGAGTTTTGAGACTTTCAATTGATTAAAGATCATTATTTATTAGACATTGATATAATTATAAATATTTATTTTATATACTTAAGGGTTAGAGAATTCTTTGAGAATGTCTTATTATTTTTTATTTTGATTTATGGATATATGTTTAAAAAAAATTTGAGTGGTTTGATAAAAATGGTTTAAAAATGGGTAATGTAAAATCATCCTGACACAAAATGATTGTAACGCATACTAAGAAATGGTTATCTTGGTGCAACAAATGTACATGTATATCTAAGTATTTAAATAAACTTTTCAAGATCTTTAAAGGTGCCTATGTTATAGAAACATAATGATTGTTTAAGGGTGTTTATGATGCTAAAAATACAATTATTATAACTATAAAAGGTTATAGTTGTTACAATGTGAATGACACATAATTATTATTATTGAGAAATGTGAGAGGGAGACTAGACATTATTACACAAACCAAAATTGTGATTGAACACTCTATTAAATAATCAAATAGATTATATGCAAATAAAACAATGATAGTCTCAAGATAGAAGAACTACCTTGTTTTACCGATTGATAAAATATCTCAACTTCACACAATTCTAGGAAGCATCTAGTTGGAGAGAATCTCTCAAATCAAAATAGTTCCAACAACTTCCCAATGGCAAGGAATCGATTCTCTACGTGCAAACCAAATCTACCTAATAATGACCAATAAGAATATTAATTACAAATATGATCACACCAAAGACAAGTGGGAGTTACATATTCCAACACCCCCCCTTAAGAACTACTTGTCTTTTCCTTTGTTAGATCACGTCTTCATCATCACCAAGTCCTCTAAATCGAAGCACTTCCTGATCAACAAAGTCTATGTCTGGTCCAACCTATTACTTTCTCTTCGTACCTCGGTCATGCATCACCAAATTGCCAAAATCCATATAAAGAAATAACCATCCACCGAAATGAATAATGGGTACCTAACCACTGCAACCGCCGGTTTAATAGGATTTCCTTCATATACATGGTTCATTTAACCTCTTTATGAATTCCCCCTTAATGTAAAACTCATGGTTTCTAGGCACCTCCTAGAGTCCACCCATAGAGCATTCAACCAACCTGTGACTTGGCTCACCGTAGGTGTTAAAGAACTCTATAATAGAGGTTTTTTCACTACAAATCAGTAGAGACACACAACAAAGGGGTATGAATTCCTATCCACGTCTTACAACGATATTCCCTTTACATGTTACATATATACATGTGCATACATTACATACTCCATCCCATGGACATACCAGGTACAAGCCCAAAAATTTCAAGGACCAATACATCAAATTAATAAACATTACATCATAGACATGCTACAAAAGTGTGACTTACATTAACATATGGTATTGACTTTGTTTTATTCAACACAACTCACACAATTTACCTTGTTTGTTTGCAACCATTTCACTTTTGCTGCTTCTGCACAACTACCACTGTCACCAACTTCCCTTGGACTAAACTCTTTGTTATTATTCAAAACAACATCTATGTTCTTCCTGCTTTCCATTCCAACTCAAACTTATGTCTCCTATCAAATCATCATTTCTCGAGTGAGAACAATGCAACTTGCTTCCATCATAGAACCAAAAAATGTTCATGGTCGTCCATTCACTTAGAGTATTGCCGAACTCATACCAATTGAGAACCTATTGGAATACGATCTCCATTAGACCAAAACTCATAGGCGTTAATCTCCACCATAATCACCATAGATAGGATCCACGAGAGGGGGTTAACCCATGTTGCAAAGCTCGCGGGAAGTGTTGAACCCAATGTCCAACATTCTCCTCCTCAACGTGTGTCAACGAGTTTCGAACTCGATACCTATCACTTTGATACCATTTGTTGGACTATGATTGTCGTTAGACCAAAACCTGCAGGCGTTAATCTATGCCACAATCGCGACATATAAGATCCATGAAAGGGCGTTAATCCATGTCGCGAAACTTGTGGGAAGCACTGAACCCAATGTCCAATAGAACCAACCGTACCTTTGGGCCAAACACTAGTACCATGACTGTAAAGATTGAGGAACTAGCCATCCAAGTCAATCTTACATCAATTCATGAAACTATTTACCATCAATACACAATTAGGGGTAACATGTAGTTAAATCGTACTTTCCAACTACCAAACCCTTTACCACTAAAACTTCAATGTCACTTTCAATTCATTGTCTTGGATTCACCTGCAATTTATTAGAGTAGCTAATTCTAATAAAACCACTACATTCATATTGACTTAACTACACTCAATATAAATGCTTCTAGGACATTTAACTAATCATTCTTTGGAATTTCCACCGTTTATCTTGAAATTGTTAGACTACTCAATTCTAACACTGCATCACATTTTAAATTGAGTATGATTAATATGTTAAGCTTCACAACCTCCAAAGAAATTCAAAAAGGATTTCTCATATTACCAAAGCATTAAAGTTAATTTTCACCACTTTGCCCACACAGGGTAATAACTGCCAATAAGCTGGGCAACAAAAAAACAACTGCAAATGTAATAAGTAACTACAATGAAAACTCCAACACGGTCCCCATGCCCCTTGAGATGGGTTACAAGTGTGAACCTGTTAACTGGAATCATTATAAAGGTCGAAAGTTACTTCAGTAGCGGGGTCCTGTAGCCTTGTAGGATTACTTGCGCACGTACACACTGGGCTTCTGCTCTGGCCTCCACAACTTTATATATCCGCCCTTATACTTCTGGTCGCAACTCTTTCTGCTTTCACGATAAGTCTGCTACAGGAAATGCAGCCTTGATAAGTGGAGCTCGTTCAAAGCCAGGAAATGGGAGACATGAAATCCAAAACCCCCAATGGATCCTTACTCCACTGTCAAAAGGATCTCGTGCTCTTTGGCCAATCGTGTGATCAAATATCTATCCAAAAGGTTTGTAGAAATGAGCTATAATGGTGCTTTTATTTATTTAGTTTTTTTTTAAGTTTTTAGAATACAGAAATAAAATTCTAAAGAATCACAAATAATCACTTATCTTTTTAAAATCGGATAAACCAATTAAGTTTTAGTAAACATTAATTATCATCATTATCATACCAAACCTTAAAATCGCAACTCAAGTGTCTTCTACCACAATGCACCCTTGTCCATATCTACTTGTCCATATCTAGTGCAAGACCTTTGTTATTCAGGAGCAAATTTGACAAACCTACTTTGTTGCCCCTAGGGAACCCAAAACAACTGGGTCGATCATTGACTGCCGTAGCGGTTGCAACCATATGCATTAGTTCTGCCTCGTCGGACGGAGCCATAACAACCATGTTTGGCACAGGCCATA
>JASDQU011507503.1:26457-47837 GCA_032191745.1 Picea mariana
AATGGTACAAAGTATGTATAAATTGATGGAAACCCCAAGTAAATATGAATTTTTCATCCTTCACATCATAAAATTTAATGATGAAGTATTTTGTTTATGTGTAATCTAAATATGCAAACCACATTGCAATGTCAAATTTCTCTCATGCATCATTGATAATATTAGGACTAAACACCCATACGTAAGAATGGTAATAGTCATACACAAAATTAGGTTATTATAGTATCGGTTTTTGTTGATGTTTCTGATTCTCAGATCTTGATAGTTATTTCCTTATGATTTCAAAATAAGATTCACTTCCATACCACAGTTATCATATAATAACTATACACTGAAAATATCAACTATAACAATGCACTAGAAATAACAAGATCTAGAAATATTAACCATGCATAGTAGACACAAGAACATGAGAGTTTATTCTGGGAAACTCAACCTTGGGATAAAACCCAACAACCTTTCTTATAGAAAAATTTGGTCCAAGATATTACCAGTACATCACCATCACCAAATCAGAATACCATACATAAAAGAGTCCTCCCTAAGATCTAGTGCCTCAATAATATGACCAAGAATAACCAAGATAAAGATCCTTCAATCCTAGCGCCTCTCCAAGATAGTGCGTAAGTAAGTAGACCGAGAACTACAACTGGGAAGATGCAACTGGCACGAAGCAATTGACTAGTGTGCACTGCAGAAGGAGAATTGTGTTTGTCTAAATGAAAGTATCCATCCTGTATTTATACTAATCCAGGAACCTATCTTTGTGGGGCCAACTTCTCATTATGGGTCTTCAAATTTACTTTATTATTTTTTTTCTTTCACTGGTGGGGATGACTTCTCTTCCTAGGTCTTTAATTTCTTCTCGAGGATTCTTTAATGGTCAATATGGGTCTTCTTGTACTTCCTTGTGGAGAATGACTGCCCGAAGTTGAAAAAATTCAACACTCCCTCTCAACGAGGGAGGAATTCTTCAGACTTGGATTTTTTTTGTCATAGAAAGGTTGTCGTTGAGCTTGGTTGATGTAGTCTTCTCTGGCATGCACCCAATTGATGTATACTTCTCCGACATAGCACCCAGTTAATGTATGTTTCTCCCACATAACACCCATTTGATGTATACTTCTCCCACATAGCACCTCATGATCCAGGTGGATATCGATGCCCACCCACCTATTCTACTGGCTCAAAGGATAATTTTCATTTTGGCATTTTTTTTAATTTTTCAGGTCCTAAACTTTCGGGGTCATTTTGAGGCCCTAAACAACAGTTTTTGGGCATGGAACACTCACACGATAGGCTTTATCCAAAGTGTGATAGAAACATGTGTATTCCTCGGATATTTCTTTCCAACAAGTTATCATGCACCTAAAACTAAGATCATATGCAAAAGTTATGACCCCGGGAAGTTAATGTACCAACTTACCCCATTGGGGCCCACATGACTTTTGGCGCTTCATCTTCTAGGGTTAGGTTTTTGTATTTTTAGGGTTTTAGCATTTATTATTTATGTTAAAAAGGCCTTTGGAGCCTCATTGTAACCATCCTTTTGTGAATGAGCATAGCCGTCACATCCCTTCTCAAAGATAATATTCCACCATTCGAGCAAGTTTGTTTCAGTCTACATTTTTACAGTTTCAGCATATTCTCTTTATTAATAGAAGTCAAGTTTTATTGTATCTATGTGTATTTATTTTATATACATTTGCATTCCATTTTGTTCCATTTATAAATCTGGATCAGTGGTATCAAAGCGGTCTACTCTTTATTTGTTTCTCTATGCATGTCCCCAACGAGATCAGGGTACAAGGAGTTGGGACTCGAAGTGGTTGAGCCCTTGCAATAATGTCCTCGCTGATCATGAAGGAATCCCATGGCGGAAGAAAAGAGAGGCAATGGAGAAGGAGATGCTTTTAAACTTTTTCTCGAGGAAACCCTTGCGTGACAAAGGAACGATATGATGGATAATTTTGCAAATATCCTTCAACAATTGCCAACATACAATGCATCTTCATCAAGAGGCCACACCGCTCCTTTCAAGGTACAAGTAAAATTTTATATCCAATTATTTGAAGGTCTAATAGATGTGAATGTTGTAGATAAATGAAGAATCTGCTAGAAGGGTATTTTTCGGTCAATAATTTTTTTGATAGAGAAAAGATTATCTGTGTGCTCCTTATGGTTGTCCCCCATGTTAAGGGTTCGTGGGAAACTTACTGTGATCATAGGGCCACTGAGGAATATGAAATATTTGTGGTTTCCCCCACTTTTGATTCTTTCAAGGATGTTTTTAAGGAACATTAATACCCTGTTGGAAGCTATGATGACAAGTATACGAGCTGGGCCACACCGCGACAGGAAAGGGACCAGAAAGTATTGAATTTCACAAATATCTTCTATAACTTGCGCACCAAGTTAGGTATCAAGGACTCTGAATGAAATCCAGTGCTCAAGTGCTACGTTTGTCTGCATAGATACATCCGAATAGAAATGGAGATTCTGGACATCTCATAATTGGGAGTGGAATATCGATATGTTGTCAAAATCGAGCAGAAATTTAAATAGAAGAAGCAGGAGTTTGGATTTGCAAATTCCTCACAACAGAAGTAGAATAAAGGCGACCCCAACCCATAGAACAGAGGACATAGCAAGGTTGCATCCCCTCAGGACAACCAATTCAAGTTGCAAACGAAGAAGGGTAATGAGAAGATGAAGAAAGACACTGGGAAGTGGTGTGAATTCCATAAAATCCCATGGCATAACATCGATGAATGTCACTCGAAGTAGTCATTGGTGGCGGAGCTAAAAGCATTAGAGTCAGAGGCAGGTTTTGAATCTGAATCATATACAGACAAAGGGAATCAGATCATTTACATAGAACCGAGTGCCACTTTTGCTACCACTAAGGTCCAACCAAGTGAACTAGAGGAAGGTGAATTCATTTTTCACTCACAAATGTGGGTGAAGGGTTCTCCATTGCATTTCATTGTCATAGAAGAAGTCAAAAGAACCTGATCTCAGCAGAGGTCGTCAAATAGTTGAACCAGCTAATGAAACCACACTCGCGGCCCTACACCATCGGGTGGCTCCGCCAAGAAAGAGACCTTCGCATCAACCAACAGTGTCATCTGCCCAACAACATCAAGACCTTCAAGGATGAGGTGTTGTGTGATATTTCCTCCTTTGAATTTTGTGATGTTCTTTTAGGCCAATTGTTTTGTGGAAATCCCATGTTGCATATGAGTCTATACTTTACATTTTTATTATTACTTTGGGTAGACAATTGTACAGGATACCAAAGGTATCTCCACCTACCTCTATTAATTTGATCTATGCTAATAAATGAAGGAAGGTCACTTCCTAGACTAGGAAATTTTTATTTTTCATGATTCATTGTCAAAGTGAACAGAAGGTCGTAGACACATCCATGGCCTCTACACAGGGCTTCTACACAAAACAAAAGCAAGTGGACAAGATCATGGAAGAATACAAAGACATCTTCTCCTCACCCACCAAGGTGTCACAGTACTGTGAGGTCAAGAATTCAATTGATCTAGCCCTCAGTGCACCTCTACCCAATGGGTTAGTCTATCGCCGCTCTCTAATGGAAAATGAGAAAATTAAGCGATAAATCCAAGAGATGCTTCAAAAGGGGCACATCCAACCCATCTCCTCACCCTTCGAAACCCAATTTTACTCGTACAGAATAAATATGGGACTTGACAACTCTTCATTGATTATAGGGTCCTAAACAAAATCACAGTCATGAACTAGTACCCAATTCCCCAAATTGATGACCTTCTTGAACAGCTCAAGGGAGCCAAGTTTTTCAGCCAGATTGACCTGAATTCTTGGTACCACCAGGTCCCAATAGAACAAACTGATGTATGGAAGATTTCTTTTAATTCCAAATAAGGTCTTTTCGAATGGCTAGTCATGCCCTCTGGTTTGAAAAATGCTCCAACAAATTTCATGAGATTGATGGACGATGTATTGTGGACCTTCACCAATTCCTTTGTGGTGGTATATCTAGATGACATCCTCATATTTAGCAATAATTGAGCATAACACTTGCAGCATATTCAGCAGGTCCTTCACACTCTACAACAACACAAGTTATACACTAACTTGGAAAAATTCTCCTTCGACATGAACAGGGTCCAATACCTAGGCTACATTATTGATGAGCATGGTGTGCATGTGGATCCATCCAAGATCCAAGTCATTCGCGACTAGCCAACCATGACCACACTAACCAAGCTTCAAAGTTTCTTAGAAATTTCCAACTTCTATCATTGGTTCATGTTGGGATTCTCCCATATTACATAGGACCTCAGCCCAGTGGCCAAGGGTGGTGGAAAGAAAAAATTCATGTGGGGGAAGTCACAACAACAAGTGTTTGATGATTTGAAACATCACTTGTGATCAGCTCCAATACTCTCCTTACCCAATATGTTCTAACCTTTTGAGATTGAGATTGATGCTTCATACTATGTCGTGGGTGCAATCCTCACTCAACACGGTCATCTAGTGGAATATCATAGTGAGACATTATCAAATGTCAACCCTAAGTACCCAACCTATGACAAATAAATGCATTCCATCGTACAAGCCTACCGAAAATGGAAGCACTACATTCTCAGGAAGGAGACATTCATCCACACTGATCACGTGCCTCTCCAATTCATGCAAACACAAGGAAAATTACAGAACGGTTTCCATCAAAAGTGGTCCACATAAATGCAACAATTCCATCTCAACATAAAATATAAGATAGGGAGCACCAATTTTGTCTCTAAATGCCTCAGTCAACCTCCAGATGCAACCTTAACCATGGTGCTCCACGCTTGTGTCCATGAGGCATCCGAGTGGCCCCAACTCTATAAGAGAAATCCTGACTTTGCTACCACTTACTAGATGCTAGACACAAGCGCGAATGTCACTGAATTTCATATTTAGGATGGACTATTATTCCATCTAAGCCACCTCTATGTTCCTTCAAGCGAGTGTGCGAAGATGATTTGGGAAGCTCACTACATTCATATGGCAAGACATTTTGGTATGGAAAAGACTGTGGCAGTACTACAGAAGCATTTATACTCGCCAAAACTTCGATAGGACGTCAACAAGTATATCAAGTCCTACACTTCCTGTGCCATTTCCAAACAAGACACTAAGAAGTAAGGCCTATCACCCCTCTGCCTACTCCCTACAGACCATGAGAATCCATCTTGGTGGACTAAATTTTGGGCCTTCCTTCAACCAAGAAGGGAAATGAATTTTTTTTTGTGGTGATTGATCGATTTTCTAAGATGGCCATCCTCATGGCCTGCAAAAAGAATATCACAATGGAGACCACTGCCAAGCTCTTCTTTGAATGAGTGTGGGTACACTTTGGGATACCATAGACCATGATATCATATCAGGAAAGCAAGTTCCTTAGGAAATTCTAGTCCATCCTTTGGCCACTGATAGACATCAATCTTACCAAATCCACCACCTTCCACCCCCAAACTGATGGCCAGATAGAGGTCATCAACAGAATGATCGTTCATATCTTGTGCATGTAGAACTTCAAACATCCATGCACATGGGATGATATTCTCCCCTATGTTCAACACAGTTACAACAGAGCCCTTCATAACTTGACTGGCCATAGTCCCTTTCAGGTGGGGTTGGTATTTCAACCATTGGGTCCCATTGATATCACACTACCCCTTGCATACACATAAGAAGAATCATCCCATGCTTAATTTGAGGTTGATAAAGCCACCAATTTTATTGAATGAATTCAGCACATACGACAATAGTTCCATGATAATTTACAGAAATCCAATGCTAAGTACAAACAATGCCATGACCTACACCAGGTGTCAGACAAGTTTCAAGTGGGAGACAAGGTCTGGTTGCATTTGCAAAAAGAGAGCCTTATAGGACTCCATCGAAAGCTTCATCCACATCTCTATGGACCTTACATCATCATCAAGGTTGTGAGTGATATTTCTTTTGAGCTAATTATTTCTCTCTTCCTTGGCCTGCACACCGTGTTCAATGTGGACCTCCTTAGGCCATACTTCCCACCATTATTGGACACATCAGAGATCGCAGAGTGGTTGACACTGCCAAAGGTCAACCCTGAATAAATGGAAAAATCATCCACTAATCAGGTCAAGGACACTCATATTAAGGTCACTCAACAACAGAGGATCCAACTTTATCAGGTTGTCAAAGCAGGGCAGCTCCTGCACCAAGGAAAGTGACTCACCTAGGGCCAACTTCAACAGAAGTTTCCCCATCTAATGGGGTCACTCAATGCAATGGATACCATTCCTTCCTAAAGGGGGAAGGCTTATCCAAGTGGATATTGGTGTCCACACACCTATTCCACTAGCTCAAAGAACAATTTTCATTTTGGAAGCTTTTTCCTAGTTTTTGGGTCCTAAACGTTTGGGGTCGTTTTGAGGCCCTAAAAAACGTTTTTTGGGTGCATAATAGTCACACTATAGGATTTATACAAAGTGTGATGAAAATGTGTGTATTCCTTGAATATTTATTTCCCATGAGCTATCGTGCGCCTAAAACAAAGATCGTATGCAAAAGTTACGACCCTGGGAAGTTGATGTGCCAAATTACCCCATCGGGGCCCACATGAATTTTGGCACTTCATCTCCTAGGGTTAGGTTTTTGGATGTTTAGGATTTTCTCATTTATGATTTATGTTAAAAGGGCATTTGGAGCCTCATAGTAACCATGTTCTTGTGAATGAGCATAGTTGTCACATCCCTTCTCAGAGATAAGCTGCCACCATTCGAGCAAGTTTGTTTCATTCTACATTTTTACAGTTTCATCATATTCTCTTTATTAATAGAAGTTAAGTTTTATTTTATCTCTGTGTATTTATTTTTTATACATCTTTATTCCATTTTGTTCCATTTATAAATCTGGATCATCTCAGGTCTCCAACGATCATTTTTAAGTGACATGATCAAGGATAGAGACCACACCTAGGCCACTCTCCTTAGCCAAGTCACATGCCCATTGAAGGAGAATGTCTGATGCTAATAAAAGGAGAACATAAACACCCCGGGACACTCTCCTTAGCCAAGTCACATGGCCATCAGAGGAGATTTCCCTATGCTAATACACAGAGAACATCAATGCCCTGGGCCACTCTCCTTAGCCAAGTCACATGGCCATCAGAGGAGAGTTTCTACCTGATATTAATACATGGAGAAAAGAAATGCCCTGGACCATTCTGCTTAGCCAAGTCACATGGACATCGAAAGAGTTTTTTTTTGATGCATATGTACCTCAAGTCTTTGTCGGTCCTTATCAAGTCACATGATCAAGGATAAATACTATGCCTGAGCCATTATTCTTAGCCAAGTCAGACAACCATTTGAGAAGAGTGTAACATTCTCCTTATCCAAGTCACATGGCCATATGAGGAGAATGTATGTCATTCTCCTTAACCAAGCCAGCATGGTCATCATAGGAGAATGTCAACCCGGTATTGCCATCTGGAGAAGCATTAGCACCTTGATTCTTTGTCAGTCCTTTCCAAGTCACATGATCAAGGATAAAGACTATGCATTCTTTGTCGGTCCTTTCCAAGTAACATGATCAAGGATAAAGACTATGTCTAGGCCATTCTCATTATCCAATTTACTTAGCCATCGGAGGATAATGTCTTCTCAGTGTTGCCCAAAACATCAACACTCTCTCTCATTGAGGGAAACATTCTGCATCATACCAAGCTCATCTCTAGATACAAGAACTTCAATGATCCCTTTTGTATCATGTCTCAGATGATCTGCAATATGCTCATTTGTGGATATGTACTAGAGCTTCACTACTCCCTTATCCACCATGTCTCAGATGAATTCATGCAAGAATATTTTGAAGCCACACTACTTCACGACTTGCAACACTAGTTTTGATATACTCCATCTCTACTATACTAAGTGTTATAGATACCCAATTTCCTGAAATTGTAACTGATCCCATGTTGAACTAGCACCCTAAGGTGTCGAATCTATCTATTGCACTTCTTGCCCAGTCAAAATCTGTATATCTTTGCAGATTCACTTCACCACTCGAGACATATCTAATGTCATATCCAATTGTACCATGCAATTACATCAACACATGATTTGTTGCAACCCAATTGTAGTGTCTTGACTCTACCATAAACTAGATCAAGGTACTTGCTGCAAAATGAATATTCAGTCTAGTGTTAACCAGGTACATCAAGGATCCAATCAACTGCATGTACATAGTGGGATCCACCAAATATGAATCTGAAGTATAATCAATCAACTTCTTTAGGTTTGTCTCCATATGTGTATCCATGTTATTGGACCTCATCAGTATCCCTTGACTAAGGAAGATCTCATATAATCTATGACACACCTCTAATCCAAATAAATAGTACATCCGACCAAGATCCTCTACCTCAAAATTTGAGGCCAACTCCTTATGTCACTGAAGTAGGATCTATTGTCTAGGCTGCCTCACTAGATGCTCCCTCTGTGACTAAGGAAACCTTCATATCCTAGTCCTCTTGACTGGTTGCCTCATTTGTCACTGTATCAAGTTATAATAAAGAATATGTATCCTCTTAGGAGATCTCACATCTCTTAGAAACCTCCTCAACTAATTACACCTGTCTGTCAGTCTTGGAAGATGTCTCTCTCGCACTTGAATTTGAGTGGAAACTCCCTCTGAATGAAAAAATATCTCTCAGTCTGCATGTTACCTCTAGAGCTTGACTCCTTCTAAGTTTGTACAATCTTCGGAGCCATCTTCTTTCTCCTACATATGTTGACTTCCTCTAAAGTATGATCTCCAATGAACTTTATTGGGAGGTTTTTCCTCCTTACCAGATCTTGAGGGTTGACTCCCTCTGAACTCTGGCTCCTTCTGAGATGGTACTTGGTGGGTCCACCTGCATCACCATTGGTGGAGCCACCTACTCCTCCTCATAACTATGACTCTATGTAACACGATAAACTCTGAGATCATTTTCCTTCCCTGAAAGCGTCACTGGGAGATGCATGCCTCTTTACATCCTACAAAGTATCACGAATCCATGTTGGCCTCTTCCTGGTCACTGTAACATCTCTAGGTATATCCATTGGCCCTTATGGCTCTACTAATAGTATTTAACTAGATGGATCTATATGGTCATCCATCAGAGCCTTCTTCTCCTCACTATCAATCTCCATTTGAGACATTATGTATCCCACAAAAGTATCTGTCTTTCCAAAAGGTTCTAACTTCTTCCTTTTTTCTTCAATACATGGATGTATACTGTCATGTACACAACTCTATGTATGGATAGTTTTCTCCATGTATCAAACTAGAGACCATCTAATATGTTTCCTCCTGCAATCGTCACTATAGATCCCTCTCAGAGCTGTCACCTATGACCTACCCAAAACAAGAGCAATAACAAGGGAAAATAGCATACAAGAACAACATTCTTATGATAACAAAATAGGAGCAAGAATTAAAAAAAGAACAGGATCAATCGTCACTATAGCTCCCTCTTAGAGCTATCACTTGTGACCTTCCTGGAACAAGAACAAGAATAAGAAACAAGATCAACACTTTTCTAGTGCTGTGACCAATTATTTATCCATGGTAACCTGCTCAGAAAAAGAACAAGAGTAATAACACGAACAACACTTCTCTAGTGTTGGTATTATTCATTCCTTCGTGGTAACCTGCTTGTAAAAAAACAATAACAACTCCATGGTAACCTCCATGGAATTTACAGGGTAACCTGCCTGGGATAAAGACAACAACTAAGAACATCTCCTAGAAGAGATCAATTTAATCTTGTAAATAAGTGCATCATTAGTACTAAATAGTGATGATTTACATAATGATCATCGTACCAACGATACTCAAGTGTTACTAAACATTTGATAGAAAAAGTACTTAGCAGTAATATAACTCTAAACATTGTTTTCCTAGCTACAGCATTTACTTAAGATGTAGAAATACAAAATATCAAACCTGATATGCAAACATGGAGTCTTGTTGCTAATGTTCCATTTGATTTCGAGTTATCATATACTGTAGGAGACATCACCACTACTTCCACCAACTCTTGGGCTTCCTCTGAGTGCACTAGATCTAAGATCACTTTGGATCAACTGTCACTTCTTGGACAAATTTCCTTTTTCCAAGTGTACATTTCCTGCAAACACCCTCATGATATAACTTATATACAAGTGCATACCTGTGAAATTTGTAGCACCATCAAACTTGTCTTCTAATCTGAGACAATACATCATATCAACAAGAAGAAGTCATAAATCTGAGTCAGAAGGTTCAATGTCAAGAAAATGTCAATAAGCCTGAATAACCTAAAATTTTAATTTTGGCAGATTATCAGTCTGAGGAGTGTAGTAGGTGCACTATGGAAAGGAGAGCTGATCTATGCTAAAATTCTTCCCAACTTCAGCCTAATAATTTTCTTAGCAAGCTTTACAAAATGGTGTTGCAACTGTGGTAGTGATTTTTAGGGTGAAATTTTAACTTTCACCAAACTGCAGTCTGAGAGGTGCGGTGAATGTGTTGGATTAAGGCAAGTTTATCAGTGGTGGATTTATATCCAACAAATTTTCAATAAGTGCTCAATGATCTTGAGAAGTGCAGGTCTTAATAGAAAATTTATGCAGTGGCAATATTTCAACAAAGCTCTCATAACATGTTGATTTTTCTTATTCTCAGATATTGATATTTATTTCCTTATGATTTCAAAATAAGATTCACTTTCATACCACAATTATCATAGAATAACTATACACTAAAAATCACTACTATAACAATGCACCGAAAATTACACGATCTAGAAATATTAACCATGCATACCAGACACAAGAACACAAGAGTTTATCCTGGGAAAACCAACCTTGGGAGAAAACCCAACAACCTTTATTATAGAATAATTTAGTCCAAGATATTACCGGTTCATCACCATCACCAGATCAGAATACCATATAGAGAAGAGTCCTCCCAAAGTCTACCACCTCCAAGAGCTAGCGCTTCAACAATATGACCAAGAATAACCAAGAGAAAGATCATTCAAGCCTAGTGCCTCTCTAAGATAGCGCATAAGTAAGTAGACCAAGAAATGCAATTGGGAAGATGCAACTAACATAAAGAAACTGGCTAGTGCGCACTGTAGAAGGAGAATTGTGTATGTCTAAATGAAATGATACAACATGTATTTATACTAATCTAGGTGCCCTTCTTTGTGGGGCCAACTTCTCATTCTAGGTCTTCAAATTTACTTTATTATTTTCTGTATTTTACTAGTGGGGTTGACTTCTCTTCCCAGGTCTTTAAGTTCTTCCTAGGGATTCTTTAATGGTCAGATGGGTCTTCTTGTACTTCCTTGTGGAAAATGACTACTCAAAGTTGCAAAACTTCAACACTTTTTTGGGTAAACACTAAAGTAAATCATTATTGGAGATAATGAAACATAACAAAAATAAAAATGAAAACCAATACATAATAAAAATAAAATGAAACAACAACATATATAAATCATTAATTTGAAAAAGTATTCATGATAAATTGATACAATAAAACAAGTAATCAATGTAGATATCATTTTCTTCTATGTGATGTCTAAAGTTTATTATATATTTATGTTAGATATAAAAAAATATGTCAATGGATAATAACTCAAACATCAAATTTTGGTCTATTTTAATGAGATGTTTCTAGAGCCTATTAGATTAATCTTATATTCTCATGTTTAGATAATAGATTGTGAGGATTTTACATAATGTAATTTTCATATGGATTCCCTCAATTTCATCACCATACAAAACAACCATTAGTATTTTTTCTTAAGAGAATTCATCCCATAATATTTGAAAGTTTTTGAATTATTTATTATCATTATCTTGAATGCATTTATCAACAAACTAAATAAATTTAATTATCTTCTCAATAAATTTTTATTTGAACCAATAAATTTCCTAAATAAATCATTTCCATTACTTCCACTTATTAAAACTTTCAAATACTTCAATTCCCTTTTGATATTTTTTCTTTCTAAATATCAAATATTTCAATTTTATTGGCAACTACAATTCTTATGTGAATCTACATAAAACAAAGGAATGTGTTATAATTACATTATAAATTTTCTACATATTTTGAAGGACTTATAAAAGAACCATTATGTTTCTTACCTATGACTGATTTGGTAAGAATGAATTAGTTATCAATCACATTGGAATTAGTGGGCCTTTCTTTCACTTCCATGCTAAGATTGAACTATTTTTTTCCTTAATCTTTCTGGCATGGAACTATCTATTTTTGTTTTCATGTAGGAACTATTATTTCTAATTTACAACCATTGAAAACAATTTACAAAATTTAAGCTTTATATAATATTGATTCAAACATATAAAAAATTAACTTCTTTTTATCCTTCACCATTTTTACACTCACAATGTCACATAAATTTGAATTCAACCTCTTAACCAAAGTTGATCATGTTTAACTACAGTCAACCATGCTCAACCATAGTTAAATCAAGAAAAGGAAACAAAAATTAATGTTGCGGTTAGAAATAACCATTGAAGAACATAACAATCCAATGTAACGCTTGAGAAACATTTCAATATGACATAATCGTTGACGAACATATGAATGCAATATAACCGTTAAGGAACATAACAATTCAACATAAGTGAACCTACTAACCATTAAGGAACATAATAATTCAACATGAGTCAACCTACCAAAGCCAACCATGGCCAACCATAATGGAATGTCATAATGCAATGTTATTGAATCATTATGTCAAATTATTTCATAGTGTGACATTTTATTGAAGCCAACCTCTTAGTGCCACAACATATAATTTTGAATTCAACATTTTAATTTCCCAATGTGACATATGATTTTGGATTCAACCTCTTAAACAAAGTTGACCATGTTCAACCATTATCAACATGCTCAACCATGCTCAAACATGATCAAATTGACATAAGTAAACCAAAATAAACATTGCAATGTGACATGACAAATAAGAGACATCACAATTCGACATAACCCTTAAGGAACATTGCATTGCAAAATAACCCTTAATGAACATATAAATGCGATATTAACCATTGAGGAACATAATAATTTGATATAAGTCAACCAACCAAAGTCGACCATTGTCAACCATGCTCGCCCATATTCAAACATAGACAAGCATCATTAACCATGGTCAACTATTGTCAAACATGGTCAATAATAATCATCTATAGTCAAACATGGTCACACCTGGAAAACCATGGTCAACCATTATCAACCATTGTGAAACATGGTCAACCATCATCAACTTTGGTTAACCATGGTCACACATAGTCAGGCATTGTCAAACCATAATCAAATATGGGAAACAATGGTCAAACATGGTTAACAATAATTAACCACGGAAAGACATCTTCAGCCAAAATCAACCATAGTTAACCATGGTCAATCAAAGTCAACTGTAGTTAAATGTTGCCAATAATTATTAACCATAATTAGACATAGTCAATCATAGTCAACCATGGTTAACCAAAGTGAATGTTATTCAAACACAATCAAGCATGGTTAAACATGGTCCATCATATTCATACATAGTCCACCATAGTAAAAAATAATAAACCAAAGTCAACCATATACAAACATCATAATCAAACCATGGTTAACCATGGTTAAATATATACAACCATGGTCAAACATAATCAAACATGGTCAATCATAGTCAACCATGGTCTACCATCATAAACGATTGTCTCCATACTCAACCATAATCACCCAAAGTCAACAATAGTCAACCATAGTCAACCATGGTTAACCAAAGTCAACCATTGTGAACTATGGTCAAACATAGTCAACCATGTCCAACCAAAGTCAACCATAGTCAAACATGGTCAACTAGAGATCTATTACTCCTCTCTCTACACATTAGTTGTAACTAGCACAACCACATAATCAAAGATAATTGATATATGTCAATCAACGTCATTTTCCTTTTTTTCTAAGTAATGACACCACATTTGATTATGTGGTTATTGTGCTAAGAGGCACTTTTTAGAGCCTAGTATAAGGGGGATGTGTAATTCCTTCAATGTTCAACCTAGAGTTGACATGTGGCATTTAAAAATAATAATAATAAATTAATGTTGACAATAGATAAATTATTGCAATGCCCACTTTAAGTGAAATATGTTTATATCAACTTTATATGTATGTGTGTAGGGGGTGTTTTACATCTCAATGAGGGGATGTGTAATTCCTTCCATGATTAACATGGAGTTGACATGTGGAATTAAAAAAAAAATATTAATAACAAAAAAAAATCAATGTGGCCCCTAAACAAAATATTTCAATGTCCACTTGAAGTCTGTGTGTGTAAACTAACTGAAAGTAAAAAAAAAAATATCTTATGATATGTGTTTTCTATATTCCAATATAAAGAGGAAGTGTAATTCATTTAATGCTTAACATGGAGTTAACATGTGGTATTTTAAAAAATATATTATTAAAAAATATTATTTGAATGTTGGCCATAAATAAAATATTTCAACCTCCATCTTAATTAAAATATTTCAATAAAAAAAAAATTACATAAAAATGGAGATGTGTAATTTCAAGTGCATACTTGCTCTACTAATAATAAACACATATATGAAAAAACTTTAATAATTTGCTTACCAGTTTTCACTTAAAATATCAACGAACTAGCATCCAACCCATAAGTCGTAACTCTTTCAATTGCCAAGAGTCAACAACCATGGTCTTGGAGAGTTCCTTTCTTCACTTTTTCTTGTATTGAAGACTATTCTTTCAATTTCAATAGTACAAATAAACGCCTATGAAATCATCCACTGGGCTCAATTTCTCACCCATAACTTTTTATGGAATTGTGGGAAAATGAGTGGAGTCCATATTCAAATCTCCAGGTTGTGACTTCAAGCTTCGACTCCACAATATGCACTTGCATCGTCACTTCCATCTTCGACTCCAAGCTGTGAAACGCCAAACCAAGTCCCCCAATTCATAAACCTAATAGCATATAATATGAAAGCTATCAGATTGGGGATTCAACCTGATATAATATATGATGGTTGTTAATAGAGCAACGTCCAACTATTCCAACAATTTATCAATCGAATCGATGCAAAATAATATCATATTCGAACACTAATCCACTTGATAACTTATTGATTATGCCCACGATGTTATGGCGATTTCAATAATTCAAACCAGTTTTCCAGTAGTCGACAGAGAAATTCATCACTAAATTTGTCAACAATAACTACGCCTTGAATCAACGGTGATGTCCCTCAATCATACTATGAACAACTGTGTTCTCGCCAACACTTAAATATTTTGAATAATCTAGCCAAAAATGCAATAGTAATGTTCTATAAAGGAAAGATAGTACACAATCAATGGGTTCACAACTCCAAAACCTCGAATATCCTCTATACAATCTCAACGCTACACATAATTTTCCCTGCATTCTAACTCCACACACACATCAATTATTTAACAAAACCAAATGCAACAATTAAACAGTGAGTTACTTATTGGTATTGCATTCACCCAGATACTTTAGCGATGTTAAAACAGTCAGGAATTTAATAATTTGCAGTCATGGACTAGATCATTAGCACAAAATCAATCAATAATAGGAATTTAACAGTCACAGACATTTATTTCTAAAAAAGGTTGAACGAATCATGAAATAACTCAATTCTGCAAGAATATAGTTTCATTAAACCATGACTCTATTACATCCTCTGGATTCTACCCTACTGGGTCATATAGATCCTCTCTTGATTACTCTGATCCATCCCTAAAAGACTTGCAATGATTTGCTTAAATACACATAGAATAACAATTACTTGAATCCTCCAAATAAGGAATTGTTTATCCTATTTTTTTTTAGCAAACCCCTAACCAATTCCTCAATTTCTGATAACTTCCTAACTGATTTACTCAAAATAGAAAACTTATACTTAATCTCTCTTCTAGATGCTTATTTACATAGTTACTAGAAAATGAATTCCTCTTATCAAAGATATGACCTTCTAGAGGTCTCATTATAAGTTTGATTGAGGAGAGATGCTCCTACATCAGACTCCCAAGGTACAAAAATTTCATAGACTCTTGTCCATGAGTCTCCATTACTATTGTTGCATTCTTTTTGACCTCATGTATCCCACATCTTGTGTTGCTTCTTTATCATCCCTTCAACATTTGCATCTTTTTCCAACATCTTAAACTCACAATACTCTCTGAAATCACATAAGTGTCATGTCAATGCCCAAAGACCTTTGAAACTCTACTCCATGCATCCTTTACCAACTTTTCTTTCTTACACATCATTTTACACTCTTATTCTTGACTCATCATATAACAAGCTCATCCCCTACTGAATATGCATCCAATATTCTTTCTTCAACCTTTATTCTTCATCATTCCACGGTCCAATGAAAAACTTATGGTGTTGAAAAGCCATAACAACTCTTTTGTCTCCATGATTCCCATAGTCATAAATTTGTAAGGTGTACATCTCATTTTAATCTTCCATTATGAACTTGCATACTAACTTGATTGCAAGTTGATTGCTTCCATCTTCAGTATTCATGTCTTTCTCTATAACTGCATGCAAATTACAGAAAACACTTTGTCTAATTGGTTCTTGAATCATATTCTCATTCATAATAATGACCATCTGTTGGTCCTAATTTATGTCTGTTGCACACAAGTAGTATGTCACCTCCTCTTTACATGCACTTTTTCATACTCATTTTTCCTTTGCAACCTGTTGGAAACAACCTGAACTCACGCTGAGTTCAACAACAATTCCAATATTCTTGTTACCTTCCAAGACACTTCTTGCTCTTCATTTTTCTGCTATGGAGATTTCAAAATCTTATTGACATACTTTCCACTCCATTCTTCTGCAGTCATCTTCTCTTCAGAAACATTCTTCTACCCATGCACATTGGGCCCCCATTCATTTGACATCACCTTGGAAATGTCTTGATACATGAGAGTTATAAAAACTCCTTCTCCATGCCCTTCTTCACAAATATATAAGGCACATAGATGCCTTTCCCATTTTATCATCTTGTCAATATACTGTCTAAAAATTATTTCAACCTCATAGGCAGCTAATTTCTTATCAAATATGAAATCCTGCAACAAATATATCATACTAGTAAATCCACGCACCTATATATTCTTATCCAAACTACTGACCATTAGATTATGCTTTTTGGCCATCATTATGACCCCATCTCTATTGTCATCCTTCAGAAATTTTTGACAATCTCCTTCATCCAAAGACATTATTCTCACATTCTTCTTATCTATGACACAATGTCCTTGGTATCCAAGATTTAGACTTGCAATCTCTTGATTACCTTCACGTTTCATAGTCCATTTTAGGACTTTATGTACTTCAAGATTTGAATTTCTTTCAAGGCAACTTATTCCTCTACTCTATTCAAGATCCATTTCATAATGTCCTGTTGTTGAAATTCCTTTATTTTATTTCTCTTTGAATTTCCTCCCTTGAATGTTTGTTTCATTCATGCTTCCACCTGTCCTTCTTTTAGGTGAATTATCCATCTTCTCCATTGATGTCTTCATCATTTTTCCTTCATTCTTTCTAGATCTCATGACCTCCTCTGGATCATCTATTCCTTCAAAATCCACAATCTCTTTTACTAAATTTCTCTTCATTAACAAGCTAAGTTTTTCATCCTCTAACTTGTTTAGGTATTGGATGAAACCCTCTAAACTTCCTCAATTATAATACCCTTCATGGGCATTCTTGGATGTTGCTTAAGACTAATTTGGATTCCTTCATCATTCTTTGGCTTTCCTAGCCACTATTCCAGCAACCTTAACTCTCCTGTATCATATTCTCGAAGCATTGCTCCCTGCTCTGGATCACAAATGTGAACTATTTGTCTTTCTCCAAAGGATTGATTCCCATACTCATATTTTATAGGTTTCTCCCCTATCTTTATCCAGACATAGAATATATTCCTCAATTTCCTTACAAATAATTGAAAAATAGGACCTTTAACTATTTTCCTCAACTTCCATCCACATCTATGGTCTTCTCCAACTCTCTCTTGTAGAGGCTTCATCATAACACTGATATTTTCTTTGAACTCAGCTATCCCCATTCCAAATTTCTTGTAATCTTCTCCCATCATACTTTGGATATCTTTTGAACCCTCAGCCTGACTATCCATATTCGTATTCATTTCTTTCTATGTGATTTTTTTTGGGCTCACTATGACAGTTCTCCCTAGCACTGCCTTGTTGGAACTGTTATCTTCCAAGACAATTCTACCCACAATTGCAACTATGGAATTGTCTCAACAACTTCTACCCAACCTCGACTAGAAATTGTTCTATTTCCCTCTTTCTCTCTCTTACAGTTTCTCTGTTGTAAAGGTTTTTGGCCACAATTTCTCCTTCTTCTTTTTGTTTTTACCTACAAAAACACATATATTGTTGTTACCATAATTGACTGAAAAATGTAAGACCCATTTACCTACAAGATCTAGTCCTCCAAACACTTATGTGCCTACACATACTCTTCATGATCTTTGTCTTAGATTTTTTCTAGTTACTCATCAAACTTTAAAGGATTTCTTCTTTCCTCAATAATACGCATGATTGTTCCTGCTCTAATGCCAATTAATGCATGGGTAAATATAATTTCTATGATAAGAACATATATCACTGAACTTTAATCATTTTCTTACTAGCCTCCACTTAAAATATCAAGGCTTTGATTCATACAAATTGCCAATGAACCAACATTCAACCCATGCTCAAATATAATTTGTAACTCTATCAACTACTAACGAGTCGAAAACCATGGTCTTGGAGAGTTCCTTTCTTCGCTTTTTTCTGTACTAAAGACTACTCTTTCAATTTCATTAGTACAAATAAATTTCCTTGAAATCATCCACTGAGCTTGATTTCTCACTCATAATTTGTGATGGAACTGTGGGAAAACGTGTGGAATCCATAGTCAAATCTCCACGATGTGACTTCAGGCTTCGACTCCACAATGTGCACTTCCATCACCGCTTTCAGCTTCTACTCCAAGCTACGATCATGAAGATTAAGGATTGGTGATTTTTTTTTGTCAAAAAACTAAACCAAGGCCCCCAATTCATAAAATGGATAGCATATTGTTATAGGATAAATCGGTATATGTAGACACTAAAAGATCTACCTAGATCCACCTAGATCCACCTAGATCTAGAACAAAACACGACAGGACATGACACTTTCCCTAAGTTACAATCATTGAATTTGTCATTGAAGGAGGAATAAGTGACATACCTTTAGATATCGCTTCCTTATGTCTTTGTTGTCCCTGCTTCACTTTAGTAGTCTTGTGATATCAGATCTACAACGACACAAATCGACCAAGGTGAAAGCAACAATAATACATTCAATGAAGAACTAAACATGTGATCAAGGAGTCATGTAATAAAATAAGTGTGATTTTATGGGAAAGGGACATGCCACTATATTATATTAAATGAAAGTAGAAGATACAACCAGATTGCCTTGATGTCGCAAGATTCCTTTCGATGGTCCTTTGTTACAACACACACACTTTCTCCACACTTGCATGAAGAAGATCCACTATGGCTTGATGGACAAATGGAGGCCTCAAGCATCAATTCAAATAGGATTTCTCACACAATTCTGAACCTATTCTTTCATCAATTCTCTATTCAATCTTTCTTAACCTCTTCCTTGAGAAACCTTTCATTATATAGAAGAAGGAGAGATGGTTAAAGGGATCAGGATGATCCCACTAAATTTGAGAAGTCAGTAGGATGTCAACCATGCGAATGCCAACTCATTTTCTAGAATATCCTCTTCTAGAACCTTCATAACCTCTTCTCCCTTTTAAGCTTTGAAGCAGGTTTGCACCCTGCTTATAGAGAAAACTACGAACACCTCTCAATCCAAGTATAGAGTAGTCTGCGAGAATCAAGGTTTTCACACCCTACAACACATGCAGTCTTCGAACTCATCTTAAAAATATGTTTTGTAGAAGAAGACAACAACCACTTTTCTCAGGCAAAAGGTCCTTATAAGAGCCGAAACACATAACTGTAGAGACATCACCATACTAACCACAATAATGTGTGACAGAATGCCCCCCAAAGTATGAGGCTAGAACTCATGACAGCCGAAATACTTTGTAAAATGCATGTGTGTGTCAGAAACAAGGATCGCATGTAATCGGAATCCTGCGAACAATCAAGCATCTACAAAATATAATACCAGTTCTGAGGTAGGCATTCCCATGCTCAGACCATAAATGAATGAAATCACAAATGTAGTCCATGGCCACCAATCATACACCGTGGATCCATGTCATCAAAATGATACATAGCCACCAGGAATACACTGTGGATTTATGTGTTAGAAGACTCTAATTAGTACATATCCACGCGACATACAAAGTGGATCTATTTGTCGATACAAATCATAAATACTCCATCGCAACCTGGACCAAAAAGATGAGACCCAGGGTCTTCAATCCCATCGTCTGAAAGTACGAATCTAGCCATGTGATTACATGTGTCGAAGTCGAACATGGTAGAAACCACTCGATTACCGGTCATTGATTAAAATCGTTAACAAGTGTGAGGGAAATCACCATTGATGTCAATGACTCCCAAGGTACCCAAGTACAATCTGAACGAATGTGAATAAATGAGTTGAAGTCAAACACTCGACGAAATCTCTCGATCAGGGACCAATGATGTGAATCCACTGTCGAAAGTGTAGACACCTGCCATTAAGGCATGTAGGTTCTAAGGTACTAAATGATTTCTAAGTCTTATTCCTAGATAATGAGTTGGAGTCGATGGAAAAAGACTCATCACAGGAGGGCCTTGATGTATCCCCCATCAATGACATGAAATAAGTAACAGATTTTTAGGGTAAGTCAAAGTATGAATATGATTTGAAACAGACACAGGGAAGGCCGACATGGTAAGAATTGACAACTATAAATGGCCGACTTAATGGAAGGCTTGTTTGGACTTCTTTTGAACATATGAACGACACGACAATGGTCTTGGTAGCATTGAATCAAAGACGGCCCAAGATATGACCTTGTAGCAAGTCAGACAAGAGATAAATGGATTTCCAAACCCAGATTCAAATGATGAACAGGGGGTGTCATGTTCAAGAGTGACGCTTACTGCCACTAATACAAATGCGAAGGCATATCCCTTTCCCAAAATTTCCCCCACCATTTCTGGCGAGTACCTCTTTATTTTTACACAAGCTTG
>JASDQU011507504.1:17059-31667 GCA_032191745.1 Picea mariana
TTATACCATGCACCAATATCCAATGCACATGACTTTTTATACTGCGCACCAACATCCAGCGCATACAACTTTTTTTTATACCGCGCACCAATATTCAATGCGCGCAATTTTTATACCGCGCACCAATATCCATTGCAATCAAATTTTATGTTGCACACCAGTATCTAGTGTGTGCAACTTTTATACCACACACCAATATCTAGTGGGCACAAATTTTATGCTACGCACCAATATCTAGTGCACACAACTTTTTACGTCACACACCAATATCTAGTTAGCACAACTTTTTATATTGTGCACCGATATTTAGTGTGCGTAACACAAATTCTGCACTGCAAAGTCTAAATATTTAGTGCACACACTGCGCACCACCATGACCATCGTGAAAAATGCCTGACTCACCTATCTAAGACAAATTCAGTTGCTTGGAAGTCGAAATGATCCCTCCATAACAACCATTCTGACTACAATTTTGACTTGATTTTTCTTAGAAATTTGAGAATTTCACTTAGATTTTACCTTCTTCGCCAAATTTGACACAACTTAACCATTGAGATGACAAATTTACCAACTTCATGTTGATATTTGGCCCATACAAGTCTGGTTTTGAACCAAAAAGCTCTGATACCATTCTGTAGCGTCCCCCAACTTAACCAAGGAACATTACTTGCAGAAAATACACATAAATTTGAATTTCTTTTTCTAATTAACTTTCTATAGCTTATTAGCTACGAATTATACACATATTTAACCATTGTGGATACATTATTTAAATTCATCTACATCATGCCAACCAACATGAATGTTGCATCCTCACTCAGGGAAACCGTATGTGCAACAACCTTTGTACTATGCACGACAATTATTCATAGCGCACGTAATAGGATTTGTACTGCACGTGTGACAACTATTCCCAATGCACACGATGATTTGAGCACCGCACTGGAATCTTTTATCGTTACTACTAAAAATCAATTAATAGATACATTTAAACACCAATTTATGAACAACATGAAAATCAATCTCATGCAACTATCCATACTTGTTCAAAACGTAACTGCAACTAACAATTCCATCACAACAACATATAATTCATTCTCATGCAAAGAATAAAACGCACAATAGTTAAACTCATAAAATAACTCAATAAATGGATAAACACTTATCTTTTAAGACAATTGCGCAACAAATTTATTGGGAAGGAGATTTCACCCAACCATAGCCTTGTTATTCCAAATCTCAATGGCAAGTCACCCTTGAGCTGGGGCTAGGAATCCATAAGAAAAGGTGTCTCTCACTGTCCACTCAAAACTCAATATCCCACAACCCACTAGTATTATCCTACGATTATATTGAATTTCCTATAGCTCTCTTACTCTTGACCTTCCCAAACCAAGTAATTTACCCCTTCATTGCTCTCATTTCATTGAGCATGCCATTTATTTATCAGGGTCTCTCTGGCACAGGTAACTAGGAATATCTCTACTGGAAACTCAAGGGAACTCACTACCTGAAAAACTACCAATAACCACAAAAAACACTTGTTGTTACAATGCAACTCACACAAGAGTTTACTCTTCAGGCATGGCAACCTGGCTCTCCAATATTTAGCTCCAAAATAATTCAAAAACACTTCAACATGCTCCAAATTTTTCCCAACCTTTTTGTTCTATCTCCAGTTCTCTTCTCCTATGCTCTCTGCTTGTTGTTTTATAAAACTCAATGTGTAAAACTACCTATAGCTTCCCATACAATTTTCCTCTATTTTCCCAAGACAATTGACTGCTCACTCTTTCCAAATTTGATTGTACTTCAGCCCCATGCTCTCCAATAACTATGGGAGGTGAATCTCACACCCACCCTCTTACATGAGTTTAATGATTGTGCTCTCAGACACTCAAACATAAGCGTATAAGTTATCCCCAATGATAATAAAATTTAGGAAAATGGGTTGAATTAATACCCACAATTAATTTCCCCCTTGGACCCCTCTTAGACACTCTCTTCTCTTGTGGAAAAATGAACCCCCATCTCTATTCATAATCCCAGTAGTTGGTATCACATTAGTTTATTTAAAAACTGAAAATATATCCGCATATTACATCAATTGGACATAGCCACATTCATATCTACATTATGCTTAAATTAATCTGGGGTTTATAGTGGGGATGTTACACCACATGTGCCACCCAAATTTTCTTGTAGACCAACATGTCATCAAAGAAAAAAAAATGTAGAAGGGGCTGAAAGATGTGGTTCATGAGGCTCTAAAAGGTGGAAGGTGCATTGCAAAGACCAAAAGGCATCACAAAAACTTGTAATAACCTTCATGACCGTGGAAATAAGATTTTGGAATATCAAATTCCTTCATGCAAATTTGGTGATAACCATAGTGAAGATCAAGTTTAGTGAAGAATTGTGCTCCATGCAACTCATCTAATAGATAATCAATGATAGGAATGAGAAATTTATCTTTTATTTTCAAGTTGTTAGGAGCTCAAAAATTAGGACACATGTGCCAAGTGCATATTTTTTAAGAACCATGGCATCCATAGAAGAGTAGGGGATGGTACTAGGATGGATGATACCAACAAATAATAACTCCTAAATAACCTTTTCAATTTCATTCTTTTAGGAAAAAGGATGATGATATGGGCTCACATTGGGTGGTAGGCTACTGAGAAATAGTAGGATGTTGTGATCATGCTCTACATGTGAGGGTGGTAATCCTTGGGGATGTTTAAACACTTGTTGGTGTTTGTCGAATACTAATCGAAAATCTAGATGAATTGGATGTGAAGCATCCTCAAAGGCTTAAATAGTGTGGAATTCTATAATAATTCCAAAATTACCCATTTTCAAAAACATTTCCATACGGTGGGAAATGATGACTTCTAGAGAGGCTACTTTGAGACCTTTGAGCATGTAACAATGGCCATCCTTTGGAAAAATCATGTATAATTCCAAGAAATTCATGGTGAGGGTGCCTAATGTTCTTATCCATTCATCACCCAAAACAATATCAAAACTACTTATTTCAATGGAAAACATGTGATTTTTCAGGGAATACTTAACCATTTGAAGTTTCATATTTTCACACTAGCTACCACATTTCATAGATCCACCATTAACAATCATAATATGAAATTTGTTAAGAGCATGGTTATAGCGACGTGTTTCTTAGGAAACACAAAGATGAAGTAAATTATGGGTGTTTCTGCTATCTATTAAGATAATGACCTTCCATTTCTTGATATCTGTATCCAACTTTAACATTTGAGGAGAAGAAATATTGGTCAAAGCATGAAGATATATTTGGGGTTCTTCATTGGATTAGTTAGGAAGAGGAAATTCCCGACCAGTAATGGGTATGACTTCTTCCTAAGTCCTGCCATCCACGTCACCCTAAAAAATAACCATGAATGCGTTTTAGTCCTTACATTTATGCCCTGGAGAATTTGTTTCATCACAACTGTAGAAAAGACTCTTGAGTTAATATTCTTCCATTTAATCCCATGCTAATTTGTGGACTTTGAGGGGTGGGGTAGGCTACTAAAAAAGCACCATATTTGGGTAGGGATGTGGAGTGAAGTAGGGGAGCTTGGAATGAGCATACAATATAATTTAGGCATGAAAATCAAGTTGAGTGGCATCCAACCAAGTAGAAAGGTGGTTCATCTCTATGTGAGCTCAAATTTCCTCCTTAAGACCACTAATAAAACATTGCTTACAAAATTAATTAGTCAAATTTTTGATCCGGATTTTAAGAGTAGAATGAAATGCATACATATCTATATTATTAACACAAAGATTCAATGAAAAATAGCAGATATACAGTAAAACTTGTCTTCTATTAATAAAGAAATATGCTGAAACTGTAAAATGTAGATTGAAACAAGCTTGCTAGAATGGTGGTGATTTATCTATGATAAGAGATGTGAATACTATGCTCATTCACAAGAAGATGAGTACAATGAGGCTATGAAATACTTTTAACAATAAACATGAATGTCAAAAACCTATACATCCAAAACCTAACCCTAGGAGATGAAACACCAAGAGTCATGTGGGCCCTGTTGGGGTAAGTTGGTACATCAACTTTCTAGGGTCGTAACTTTTGCATATGATCTCCATTTTAGGCACACGATAGACTGTTGAAAAGGTATGTTTGAGGAATACACATTATGCCATCAAAATCAAACTCCATCTACAATTTGATAATGGCGAGCCCTAAAAACATTGTTTAAGGCCTCAAAATGGCCCCATAAGTTCAGGACCCGAAAACTAGGAAAAAAAATGCCAAATTGAAAAACTGCCAAGATGAGCCAGTTGGAATAGGTGGGTGGCCATCGATATCCACCTGGATCAATTTTTATATTCCAAAAATTCCCTACCTATGCATACATGGAATTGTCCTTTTCACTTACACAATTTGCTAAATTACTGCTGAGGATCCTGCTTAAAAAAACATTTTTTGGAACATGTACGTGCCCTGCTGAACTACTGCCCATGTACACATGTTAGCTGCATACTAGTTAGCCTATGTACATATGTGAGTTGCATGCTAAAAAATCCACATTTACCTCCAAAATTTGCAAAAAATATATAATTGCAAGGAATTCGACAGATTTTATGGGCTAACGAGGGTTTCTCAACCATTTCACCCATTGTAGCCTGTCCCCAAAACAAATAACCATCTTTTTCTCATATAAAAGGATCCCTTGGGGTCCCATTTACATCATCAAACAAGATAAGAAAGAAACTCTTCCAAAATCCCTTCCCCTTCTAGCCCACGTTTTGCAGCCCTTTCTGAGATTTGGCCTTAACATTCCCCCTCCAGCCCTTTCTCCTTATCCAACCCTTTCCATTTTCCCAAAGAGATCGGTTGGTTATGAGAGGAGAGCATGGGAATGAGGCAATTGAAGAAACAATAATAGGATCCCATACTTGGTTTGTAGAGTTTTTGCCGATAAGAAGGTTGTAATATTTCTGATCTTCGTATTGAATAAAAGAGTTCTTTGTTGTCCCAATACATTGTGTCTTGATGTCTTTATTGATTAATTCATCTATTCTTATATATGAATATTGAAATTAACTAGTAGAGATTGTATATTTGTAGCATTGTTTTCTTAATTGTTCTTGCAGGTCATCTTTGGGAAGAGACCCATGACGCAGGCGCACTCCTCAGGGCACGTCCTCTCACAGGATCTTCTCCTTCATCAGCCCGAAGAACACTAACCGATCCTTCTATTTCTCTATCGGGAAATCTTCACCCACATAGCTCTTTTCACGATCCCCCTCTTTACTTATCGGGGAATCGGACTTCACGGTATCGCGAGGTCAATGGTCGAGTGATGGTGTTTCGGATCCCCGAACCCCGATGCAAGTCAACGCTGACCCCTCCTTTGCCTGTTGGGACTTCTCCTATCACGATTTCGCCACTCGTGATATCAAGCAATTCACTTTACCGACTCCTGACTCACGAGATACCGAAAATCTGATGAGCTCTCTTGTTTTGACTTTTCAACGATCCCTTATCCCATCGGGACTTTAGACTTCGCGGGATCACAAATCTTAATGTCAATATTTTGTGACTTCTCACCACGAAACTCCAATAGCTCGTGCCACCTGTCCTCCACTAACTTTGCTCTGGGCCATGCTATCCTTTAGCTGTCGGGATATCGCATTTTGCGATTCCAAATTGCAAGAGTATCCTGTCCTCGAAACCTCTGATACTCCGAACCCCGACTCCTTCAGATCTTTTGACACACGTCCCTCTCGAGATCCACGACTATGATCCCCTCGCTATTTAGGAACCCAAAAGGTCTCGGGCTCTTGACTTTTGAAACCCCGATATATTGATGACTTCTGGTTCCTGCCACCTGTCCCAACAAATGGATGGCTCTGAGCTCATCAGGCTATTGCGTTTCACGATTTCGCGATTTCTGTTGCTATATTCACAAGACTTCAACCCACGAAACTCCAATGCATGATATACGTGTAGATCTAATGACCTTGACTGACTTGGATCAACGACTCTCCTCCTCCTGAGCTTTTAGCCTTTAGGAAATATGACACCGTATCTCCCTTACACCTCCGCAAGATCCCACGGCCCATGGAGATTTGCGGTTTCTCATCAGAGAATACCGACTGTCTATCTTTCCCGATGAATTTTGTGAAATGAACCAAGTATCCCTCCACGAGAACTTATCCACCTGTGTGCACACTTGCAACGCCTCTTACAAACTCCCAATCATGACTTCCCTGCATAGTTCTTTAGCAGAATTCGAAGGCCTATCCTTCCTGATCTTTCTCACCACTCTGAGTCTTAAAGAAGATTTTGGTTTGCGTGCACTCCTTGCGGCAACCTTTTGATACCTTCAAATATCTGAGAATTCTTCGACTCTACGCACACCTACAACAACAGTCCTTCAATGCTCCGCTCAGATTCACAAACGGAGACTTTCCTTAGCCTGCACACTCCTTGCACGGCTCCTATAACCCAATTTCACTTCTGGGTGAACGAGAACAAGAGTTAAACTATCTGAGCCTTCTAACAACGCACTCCTTGCGGACGACTTCAACTGCACTCCTTGCAGGAATCCTTGCTCAGATAGAGAAACAATTGAAACTCGTTTCTTCTCCTTCCTTTCTCAGATTTCAAACACTCAGCAAGAAATCATTTATACATAGAATGTAAAACAAATGCATAACAGGAAGTAAATACTCATGAGCATAGCATTCAACACACATACACAGAGAATAAACACAAAACCATGGAGTTGAATCAACTTCTTCTATTAATTCAAGCTCTGTACATGGGTGTTCTTCCACAACTCTCTGCTTCTCTTCTTCTCAATGCTCAGAATTTTTTTACAATGCACAATGAGGGTGTCTATATCTCGTTTCCCTTTTTTTTCTAAAACTGTCTAATCTAATATTAAAATCCTATCTACCTGCATTAACTATATTAAATGCCGTCTATCTACTAAGGATGAGAGCATATGGCTCAAGGTCCCGATTACATTTCCAAGCGCGCTTCATTAAATCTCCTCATTAATGTTCGCGCAACAGTTTCAAGGTGTTTTAAAAAATTTGTGCTGGCTTGTCCAGCTGCCCACTTGCATTCCGTGCTGGCTCACTTGAACTGGGAGATGCGCTTGCATCATACTCCCTCGCTTGAAAATTTTCATGGGCTCCTATCCATGAGCTCCTGCACGATATGTCCATGATTCTGTATCTCTGCTTCAGTCTCCCAGCTGGCGTCTTCCACTGGATGGTTCTTCCATTTGACCAGATACTCAAAGTATTCCTTCCGCCTAGTTCTCTTACCCACTTTCTTGTCCAGTATGCACTCCATTTGTGGCTTCTCTGCAACTGGCATTTACTTTGTCCACTGGATCACTGGCTTCTCATTTTTTGCTTCTACGTCCTCAGGTTTATATGGGTATAAATCCAAGACATTGAATATCGGAGAAATTCCGATCCCATCTGGTAATTCAATCTCATAAGAATTTTCTCCCATTTTCTTCAAGACCTTGCAGGGTCCGATTTTCTTCATCTTCAATTTATTGTATGTTCCTCTCGGGAACCTTTCCTTCCTCAGTGGTGCCAGAACCAATCACCAACCTCAAACTGAAGTTGTCTTCTATGCTGATCGACTCTACGTTTATATTCTTGGCTTGATTTCAACAGTCGATTCTTCACCTGGCTGTGAAGTTCCTTCATTGCCTCAGCGAATTCTTTTGCACTAGCGCTCCTAGTTGCATTCTGTTCTGAATCCCTCAATTCAGAAATCCCCCTTGGCTGTGTGCCATAAACAACTTGGAATGGACTCTGTCCTCTACTCCTGTTCACTGAATCGTTATACGTAAACTCTGCCTGCGGCAATATACTGTCCCAACTGCTGTGGTGCTCTGTCACCAAGATTCTCAGCAAATCTCCTATACTTTTGTTTACCACTTCTGTCTGTCCATCCGTCTGAGGATGATAAGATGAACTAAACAACAAGTTAGTTCCTAGCTTCTTCCATAAGGTTCTCCAGAAATTCCCTATGAATTTCGTGTCTCTGTCCGAAACTATGCTCCTTGGTAAGCCATGAAGTCGAATGACTTCTTTGAAAAACAGGTTCGTGATGTGAGTCGCATCATTGGTTTTCTGACATGGAATGAAATGTGCCATCTTGGAAAATCTATCCACCACAAAGATTGAATCACAACCTTTTTGTGTTCTTGGCAACCCCAATACAAAATCCATGCTTATCGCATCCCATGACCTTTCTGGTATGGGTAATGGTTGATAAAAACCCGCATTCTTCTTCCTCCCCTTCGAATGTTGGCAAATTCTACATATGTCCACAAATCTCTTGACCTCTGATCGCATCCCTGGCCAAAAGTATGATTCGCTTAGCTTTGCAAATGTCTTGTCATGACCGAAATGTATGGACAATCCTCCACTGTGTTTCTCCTTCAGCAGATTCTCCCTCATGGGGCAATTTGGAATACACAGTTGATTGCCTTTAAACAACAATCCTTCCTGGATCATGTATTCGGCCCACTGACTTCTATCTCTGAGAACTGGATTCTCAGTTGCTTCATACGCTTCCTTGAAGTCTGGATCATCTACATACATGTCTTTGAGGTCCTCAAAACCCAATGTTTTGACTTTGAATTCCTGCAACAGCAAGCACTTCCTGCTCAAAGCATCAACAACTTTGTTAGCAGTACCAGAAATATGTTTAATCACAAATGTAAAGTTCTGCATGTATTAAACCCACTTAACATGCCTCTGATTCAACTTCTCCTGTTGAGTCACAAACTGTAATGCATGGTTATCACTATATAAAACAAATTCCTTCGGAACCAAATAGTGCCTCCACTTTTTCAATGCATGAATGATGGAATAAAATTCCTTGTCATATGTGGAGTACTTCACTTTCTCTTCATTCAGCTTCTCGCTAAAATATGCAATCAGCCTGTCTTCTTGACTTAAGACTGCCCCTATTGCAAACCCACTTGCATCGCATTTCACCTGAAATGTCTTCTGGAAATCCGACAACACCAGAATAGGTTGTTCCGTGATCTTCCTTTTCAACAAATTGAAACTCTTTTCAGCTTCTTCAGTCCAGTGAAAATATTTGTGTCTTTTATTTACCGTGTCCATCATCACTGCGCTGATTCCACTGAAATTCCTAATGAACTTTCGATAGAAACTAGCCAACCCATGAAAACTTCTCACCTCAAATATATCCCTCGGTGATGGCCAATTCTTGATCACTTCCACCTTATTTGGATCCATCCTCAACTCATTTTCCAAAATAACAAATCCCAAATAAATGAGCTCTGTCTTCATGAATGAGGACTTCTTCATGTTTATCAACAGCTTCTCCTGCTGCAATTTCTGCATCACTGTAGACAAATGCTTCAGATGCTCCGCTGCTGTTTTACTGAAAACCAGTATGTCATCCAAATACACGATGAAAAATTTCCCGATGAACTCCCTCAGAACTTCGTTCATCAACCTCATGAAGGTACTCAATGCATTTGTTAAGACAAACAACATAACAAGCCATTCATACAACCCATCGTTGGTTTTGAATGCTGTCTTCCATTCATCACCTTCTCTCATACGAATCTGGTGATATCCGCTTTTCAAATTAATCTTTGAAAAATATTTGGCTCCGCTCAAGCAGTCCATCAGATCATCCATCCTCGGCAATGGAAATCTGTACCTGATGGTTATTTTGTTGATCACCCTTGAGTCGGTACACATCCTCTAGCCCTCGTCTTTCTTCGGACTGAGTACTGTCGGAACAACACATGGACTGAAGCTTTCCCTGACCAAACCTTTGTCCAACAACTCATGGACTTATCTTTTGACCTCTTCATTCTCTTGCAGTGTCAATCTGTACGCGGCTTTATTCGGAAAACTGGCTCCTGGTATGAGATCAATATGACGACTCACACTCCTGATTGGTGGCAACGAATGAGGTAATTCGTCCACTACAATGTCAGCGAACTCTTCCAGCAGCTCCTGAACCTCCTCTGGCAAATCATCCATTCTTGTGCTAGTTAGAACAATCCTCGATTTCCTGACCACAATGAACTGTGGATCCTCCTTCTTCTTAACCTCGGTAAGAAGTTCCTTCCCACTCATGAGAAGTACAGTGTTTCTCACTTCCGACTTCACCTCCTTATCTTTAATTGGAAGAAACATGTGTGTCCTCCCATTCTTCTCTAAGGTATATGTATTCATCCTCCCATCATGAATCACATTTCTATCATATTGCCATGGTCTACCCAGCAATAGATGAAAAACATCCATAGGAATAACATCACACAAGATTTTATCATTATATCCTCCTATCTTAAATTCAACTAAGCACTGTTTGGTGACATTTACCCGATGTCCTTTTTGTAGCCACAAAACTTTATATGGACTTGGATGATCAGTTGTCTCCAGCCCCAGCTTTTCTACCATCTTGGTTGAAACGAGATTATCTGTGCTACCACTGTCCACAATGACCTTGCATGCCCAACCCTTGGTCTTGCAAGCTGTTCTGAAAAGTCTGGTCCTTTGGACTGAACTTTCCACTTCTTTCTCTGGTGTCAAAAGGACTTTTTGCATTACCAGTGATCTTCCACCTTCAACATCCTCCGCCTCAACATTTCACCCTTGTGCTTCAGTGATGTGAGTCTCTCCACTGTCCTTCTTTTTATCTAGACACTCGAATGACTTGTGCCCATTTTTTCCACACGTGAAGCATGTGATGACTCCACCTCTTCCTCTTCCTCTACCTCTGGTACAAGGAAACCTATTATTATCCGCATATCCTCCTCTCTGCTCAGTATGTTGTTCTCTTTGTTTAGCGTATTGCCCTCGTTGTGAACCTCCACCTCTCTCTACTCGAGTCTGAGGTTTCTTCCAGTCATCTTTGGGCTTCTGGGTTCTTTCCTGGGAAACTGTTTTGCCTCTGGGCTGACTTCTGCCTTTGCCCCTCTGACTTTGCTTTCGGCTCAGCTTCCCTTCAGCTTTCAGAGCCATTTGGTAAGCATCTTCTACCGTTTGGATTGTTACCATGCTCATCTCATCCTGAATGTCGTATCTCAGGCCATTCATGTATCTGGCAACTTTCTCATCATCTCTCTCCCGATGACTTGCTTTGATGTTCAGTCTGTAGAATTCCTTAGTGTATTATTTCACTGTCATCAGCTTTTGTCTCAGGTTCTGCATTCTCCTGAACACAAAAATTTGATAGTCCCTGGGAATGCATTTTTCCTTCATCTTTGCAATCATCCTGTCCCAGCTCTTAATTTTCTGCTTTCCTTGGCAATTCCTATCCGCTTGTAGTTCATCCCACCACAAGGCTGCATGTCCTTTTAATCTCATGACGGCATGCCTAACTTTCTTGTCCTCTTCAATATCTTCATAGTCAAAATAGGTGTCCAGAGCTCTAATCCAATCTAGAAGCTCTTCTACATCCATATTTCCCTCATAAACTGGAATGTCCATTTTCACCTTTGCACCCATTCTTGCAATAGCTTTAAGAAAGTGCTCATTTGCTGCATCTTCTACTGTGACTTCTTCTTCTCCATGTCCAGCATCATCTTCATTTTCAGATTCACTGATATCTCCTACATCAGTTGTGCACCTTTGTCTTATCTCCATGTCCACAACTCTAGCGCGTAAGTTATGCAGATCTCTTTCTACTTCTGGATTCTGCACTTCTCTACCCCTTCCTTTGGGCATTTCCCTTTCCTCCTCTGGATTGGGTGATTGTCTATATCTTCTCCTTGGCGGCATGGTGAATTCTCCTTTTCCCTGCTACAAAAAGAAAAGAAGCTTTTCTATGATCTGATACCACTTGACGTAGGTGCGCTCCTCAGGGCACGTCCGCTCACAGGATCTTCTCCTTCCTCGACCCAAAGAACACTAATCGATCCTTCTATTTCTCTATTGGGAAATCTTCACCCAGAGAACTCTTCGCGCAATCCCCCTCTTTACTTATCAGGGAATTGAACTTCACGGTATCATGAGGTCAATGGTCGAGCGTTGGTGTTTCAGATTCCTGATCCCCGATGCAATTCAATGCTGACCCCTCCTTTGCCTGTCGGGACTTCTCCTATCGCGATTTCCCCACTCGCGATATCAAGCAATTCACTTTACCGACTCCTGACTCATGAGATGCCGAAAATACGATGAGCTTGCTTGCTTTGAATTTTCAATGATCCCTTATCCCATCGAGACTTTGGACTTCGTGGGATCGCAAATCCTAATGTCAATATTTTGGGACTTCTCGCCACAAAACTTCGATAGCTCGTGCCACCTGTCCTCCACTAACTTCGCTGTGGGCCACACTATCCTTTAGCTGTCGGGATATCGCATTTCTCGATTCCAAATTGCAAAAGTATCCTATCCTCAAAACCTCCGATACTCCGAACCCCGACTTCTTTAGATCTTCTGACACGTGTCCCTCTCGAGATCCACGGCTATGATCCCCTCGCTGTTTCAGAACCCAAAAGGTCTCGGGTTCTTGACTTTTGAAACCTCGATATACCGATGACTTCTGGTTCCTGCCACCTGTCCCAACAGATGGACGGCTCTAAGCTCGTCATCGTATCGTGTTTCGCGATTTCACGATTCCTGTTTCTATATTCATGGGACTTCAACCCATGAAACCCCGATGCACGATATACGTGTAGATCTAACATCCTTGACCTACTTGGATCAACGACTCTCCTCCTCCTGAGCTTTTATCCTTTAAGAAATATGACGTTGTATCTCCCTTACACCTCTGCAAGATCGCACGACCCATGGAGATTCACGGTTTCTCCTCAGAGAAACCGTGAACGTTGTATCTCCCTTACACCTCTGCAAGATCCCATGACCCATGGAGATTCACGGTTTCTCCTCAGATAATACTGACCGTCTATCTTTCCCAATGAATTCTGTGAAATGAACCAAGTATCCCTCCACGATAACTTATCCACATGCGTGCACACTTACAACGCCTCATACGAACTCCCAATCATGACTTCCCTGCATAGTTCTTCAGCAGAATTCGAAGGCCTATCCTTCCTGAGCTTTCTCACCACTTTGAGTCTTAAAGAAGATTTTGGTTTGCGTGCACTCCTTGCGGAAACCTTCAGATACCTTCAAATATCTGAGAATTCTTCGACTCTGTGCACACCCATAGTAGCAGTCCTTCAATGCTCCTCTCAGATTCACAAACTGAGACTTTCCTTAGCCTGCGCACTCCTTGCATGACTCCTATAACCCAATTTCACTTCTGGGTGAACGAGAACAAGAGTTAAACTATCTGAGCTTTCTGTCAACACACTCCTTGCGGACGGCTTCAACTGCACTCCTTGCAGGAATCCTTGCTCGGATAGAGAAACAATTGAAACTCATTTCTTCTCCTTCCTTTCTCAAATTTCAAACACTCAGCAAGAAATCATTTATACATAGCATGTAAAACAAATGCATAACAAGAAGTAAATACTCATGAGCATAGCATTCAACACACATACATAGAGAACAAACACAAAACCATGGAGTTGAATCAACTTATTCTATTAATTCAAGCTCTGTACATGGGTGTTCTTCCACAACTCTCTGCTTCTTCTTCTCAATGCTCAGAATTTTTTTACAATGCACAATGAGGGTGTCTATATCCCGTTTCCCTCTTTTTTTCTAAAACTATCTAATCTAATATTAAAATCCTATCTACCTGCATTAACTATATTAATTTCTGTGTATCTACTAAGGATGAGAGCGTATGGCTCAGGGTCCCGATCACATTTCCAAGTGTGCTTCATTAAATCTCCTCATTAATGTTCGCGCAATAGTTTCGAGGTGTTTTCAAAAATTTGTGCTGGCTTGTCCAGCTGTCCACTTGCATTTTGCGCTGGCTTGCTTGAACTGGGAGATGCGCCTGCATCAACCCGTAATCCAGGAAGCTACAAAAGAAAAGGAGGTCTACACCGGATGTTAGGACCAAAGGTACACCTACTGATATTCCTTCCTCTCTCTTGTCTTTTAGGTCATATAGTTTTCGAGATAACTTAGGAATATAACTTTATTTTAAGGGAAGTCAGTGCTCTGCCTGTACCTCGACCCAATATAGTAATAGGGGGATTTTACCCACTAACAGAATTGACGACTCCATTGGGGAGTCTCTCTAAGGTCTTAGTGGGAGATATTGGTTAGATTTGATTTTCAGTTTATTTCTAAGTTTTCTTAGTGTTCTGAGTTAGGTTGGATCTCTGATCACCTTTGAGTTGCCTACCAACTTCCATTTCCCAAGTTGTCTATCCAAAATTTTTCTTTTTTTTTTGAAAATTTACAGAGGTGTACATGCTTTATTCTCTATACACCATGCATAAATATGCGGTCTGCATTATATACAACCCACATACATACATAGGTTGGTTGTGCACAACACACGTCTCTATTGTTTTGGAGAATTTTTTCAAAAGATTTTCCTTTTCCTATAGGAAACTTGTGGTTCCCAGGTCTTCTTGAGTTCTAGAAGCTTCTGTTTGGAGATCAGACAATTTACAGGCTCATATTGTTTATGAAAAAAAATAAAAAAATCCTCTTGTCTGTA